>FLMG01001379.1:0-74577 GCA_900088475.1 Hyphochytrium catenoides
AAGCAAGATGATGGTTGCTGCATCATTGACCACGTCACTCTTGGCCAGCACTCGGCTACGTCGTAACTCTTGTTCTTCCATTCTCTTCCTGCTCCTTTTGATGCACTTCAAAGCGCTTGACCGCTCGACCTCGTGGCCCTGATCCTCTCCTTGAGTTACGACGAGGTGCTGGTCACCGATTGGTGACGAGGGCAGTCTTCTTGACCTGTGTAACAATGGAGAGCAGGCTGTCTTCGCTGCTCCTATCACTCCATAACAGACAGCTGCAGGTTGCCGCTATTAAATTTGAAGGCTGCCTTGTTCCCTGGGTTACCTCACCTATATTACTGTCAGTGCTCCCGATCCTGTTCCCTCATTTGTTTAAGTCTTCGCGGTACCGTCCACAGGTGATGCCTTCTCACTATAATTTAGTGTACCTTCACTCCCCACTCTGTCTCTTTGCTCCGGTGAGCCGACGTCTTCATAGGTGGGTCTTCCCGTGATCTAAGAGCCCTTCTTGCGTTTGCAATCCCTTGTCGTGGTGGAGTTTCCACGCAGTCGATTGCGTCGTCCTTGATGGCTCCTTAGACCATGTTTCCAAGCTGATCTGACACTCAAGGGCGACTGGCCAGAAATTTCTTAAGGTTATGTAGTTCTAGTTCGCTGTTTGCTGTCCCACTACTTCTTACCATTGTGATCCTCCTCTGTCCCAACGAAAGCTAATAACATCCCGGTCTCGCCAGCTCTTCTGTGTACTCGTACTAGCGTTTTCTCTTATCTTCCTACCTTGACCTTGGTGCCTGTTGAAGGTAACTGGATTCTGATGCCATTGTCTGTGTCCTTTGGCCTGAGACTTAACGACCAGCAGTGCGTACCTTTGTCCAAGAGATGGTGCAGCACAAGGCATGCAAGGGACAGACAGGACGGAAAGAGGTGGAGGAGCAGACCACTGGCGCTGCTACAAGGAGAAAGAGCACCCTGTCGCACAAAGGCGAAGCGTCATGCCATGGAGGATCATGGCCACTCTACCCAGCGCTTTCCTTCTATCTCTATTCATCCCCTCTGTCTCCGCCTTTGTCAAACGCTTGTCCTCGCTCCTTCAACTGCATCCTTTCTCCTTTACCTCTCTTCCCCAAACTTCCAATCTCCCTTTCTCTCTTTCTCCCTGACGATGACGCATCTCCCTTCTTCTCCTGCTGAGAGTCCGCCGTGCCGACGGCCCCAAGAAGAAGCTATTACTACTGTGAGAAGTAGAGTTCTATGATGACTGCAGCTCAAGCCCATTCCCAAGCCCTGTCCAAAGTTAAGGCTAGAGGCCAATGCATCTTCAAGGACATCTACGAGGGCACCAGCTTCCCTCCAGAATTGGAGGAGATTAACTTTGGGCTCTCCCATATCTTACATAGTTAAGATAGGGTGGCTTTCTTCGCAGAGAAGGATATCTTGGGCTCCTCAATCCATAAACTCGGTAGAGAGCTAAATTCGGTGACGTCTTTCAATCAGTAGTGGACGAGGAGGTGTAAGATCGGGTCCTATGAGAAGGATGCACTGACAACTGTCCGTCTTTGTAGGTTGTTATTGGAGACAATAATGATCACGGGCGGAATACTCTTAGGAACAGGAGCCTTCTTCAACTGTTGAATCACCACTCCTCTCACTTCAATGCTCAAAATTCCTGGCATTGCAAGATTGAAAGCTTCCCCTTCAAGACATGAGGTAGTGAAACTATAACGATGCAAAATCTTCACTGGATTGAAATGTTTCCAATGCGAAACGACATATTTATCTTGCGCCATCATTCCGCAACTACTCTGTAAGATCTCCCTAGGTAGAACTAGGGCTCATTGGGCCAGAGGCTGGCGAACAAGGTTGCACCGCAGCACACAGCATTCTTCTTTATCTCTTCAGCCTTGTTCTGCTGCCATGTCTCCTTCGGAAGCGCTTGTCTCACTCGGTCACCCTGCACTATTATTGGCCCTGTGGCAAGTGGAACGGCTGCTATCCAATGTTACATCTCTCCATCATAGCATCATCAGATGGTGCCCTGTCCTCTAAAGATACCTCCCTCCCTCCTGTGCCGTCTTTCTCCTGCAAAGAGGGCTGACGATGATGGAGGAGTTCTGATTGTTGTGTCTGCTATGTGTGCAATTCTGTGACGGTAAGGCTTTGCAAGTTCTACAGAGTCAAAAGGGTGAGACTGCCAAAGAAATAACATCGAGGAATTTGGTACAGATAACCTTTTATAAACCTAGCGTACCTCTATCTTTGTTCGAAGCACCAGAATCCATCAGGAAGTAGCCTTGAAGCGAACCTCATCTGTCTCTCGTCTTCCAACACTCCTTTCGCTTGTCCTCCTCCGTCCCTTTCGTTTCCTTGGTCGCACTCTAACTCCCGCTAGCCTCTATAATCCCCTTTCTCAACTCAGCCTACCCTACACGCACTTACAAGCTTCCTTGAAAGGTCATTGTCCTCGCAGTCGCCCAGTCTCTCCCTTTTGATATGTCTTCTTCTGCTTTCGATATCTTTCTCTGATTATCATGGAGTCCCTCTTTCTTTCCCTCTTGATCTGTGGCATGACCAGCTGGTGCCCTCGGCACGTCAACTATGTGGCGATAAGCTTACATGTTATCTCTCATGCTTTTCCTTGTACCTATGACTACAATTTGATTTGTCTTGCTATCTTCTCCTGTCTCGCTATACTATCGAGGATAACATCCTCTGACGTCTTTAGCGTTTATTTATCATGGCGTGAAGCAGCCTTGGTGAATAGCTGTAGTTGGGACATCTGAGGCTGACGAGTCATCAGTCATCTAGCCAGCCATCCCCTTTCATTCCTTTGCATGTCACTCATCGTACACAGACATCATCGGCTAGCACTCTCTACGTGCTCTTTCTTTCTCAACATGCCCTGGGGTTCTGAAGATTTTATCCTGTCATCCTCGGTGATCTCCAGATTCCGATGACGCGTCGTCGTCTATGTATTCTGATCCCTCCTGGTCCCATCCTTTCTTCTCGACGTCATGCGGGCATCGAGCGGCCGTGAAGCCAGGGACTCGGGCTGAAGGGAGTCCTTGTGCTCAGTTCCCAGCGTTCAGGTTTCTCATAAATCAATTTCCCCAGTGGAATTAACTCCAGGCAGCTTTTTCCGACCTGGCATAAGAGAGACTCAGCGTTCTCAAAGCCCAAGCGAACCTAGAAGGTAGAATGATCCATCCAGTGCGTCATCAACGGCATTATTCAGCCTTCTTGGGCATATTGCTCTGGAGCTACGCCGCACTTGCCCTAAACCAAGGCGTCACCTATGCAGAAGAGTTGGGCGAGGACATCCGAAGACTAGAACCAACTCGCTTCCGTAATGTGAAGATCCCTGCTACGAACAATGTCTTTCTTGATGGCAACGTGATCGAACCTCGCTTTGGTACCAAGAACCCTGCAATTGTCTTTATCAGTAGCTGGGGACTTAACGACAAGGAGTACCTCGCCCAAGCCGCCAAGCTGGCAGATGACGGCTATACTGTTCTTTCATACACTGCAAGAGGCTTCTGGGGCTCTGGGGATGCAATCGACACAGGGGGCCCTCTAGACATCGCTGACGCTACCTCTGCCATTGACTGGCTTTTGAAGAACACCCAGGCAGATCCTGACCGCATTGGCTTTGCTGGGGTATCGTATGGTGCAGGAATCAGCCTTATCGCATCTGCTTTTGACAAGAGGATCAAGGCCGTAGCTGCCCTCAGTGGCTGGACCGACCTTGTTGAGTCTCTCTATGGAGAAGGAACTCGCAGACCTCAGGCGGCATTCCTTCTACAGGCCGTAGGAGCGGTGGTCGGGAAGCTAAGCCCAGGACTTCGGGAAACGCTGGATAACTACTTCGGCAACAAGAACGTCGACAAAGTTATTGCCTATGGTAAAGTTCGTTCTGCCGCGACCTACATCGACGCCATCAACCGCAACAAACCTGCCATCTTTCTCTCTAACTCCTTTGGGGACAGTCTCTTCCCGCCGAACCAGTTGGTGGAATTTTTCCAGAAATATGACGGACCCAAGCGTCTGGAGTTCGCTCCTGGTGACCATATCGTGGTCGAAGCGACCGGGCTTATCGGTCTGCCAAATCAAGTATGGACCAATACTATCAGGTGGCTTGACCGCTATGTTGCTGGCAAGCTAAATGGCATTGAGAAGGAAGGCCCGATCTTTCTTCGAACGATCAGTGGAGAAAAGGCTGATTTTTATGCTACATGGGGCGACGTGGCCCCTTCCACTGCCCGCCTTGGACTTCAAGATATCAACCTGCTGACGGGTACTGGGAAAATGGGAGGCTCTCCAAGCAAGGGTTGGACGCAACAGATTCTGACAGGCATTGGCACAACCGCAGACGGTGGTGTTGCCCTTCTTACCAACGGCCTCGCAGCGCTTATCAAAGTCTATCCAATGCTCTGGCTGCCTTCTGTCGATAGACTCCGTGGCGCTGTGTGGGTGACTGACGAATTTAGTTCTGAACAGCGAATCAGAGGAATTAGCACCCTCCACCTGACTATCCGGCCGTCCAAGCCAACTGGCACTATTGTCGCGTACATGCTCGATGTCGACAATGGAACAGGCAAATTGTTCAATTTCATCCCTTATTCCTGGAAGGGAGCTACTCCAGGCAAGGATCTCAGCATTGACGTTCGATTCTCTGCCACGGCGTATGACCTCCCTCGCGGCCGCCGCCTTGCACTTATTGTTGACTCAAAGGATTCCCTCTTCTCGGATGAGAATGGCTTTAATGACGCCATCATCATTGCTGGCGAGTCCTGGCTTGACCTCTCTCTCAACAACAAGTAGAGAGGAAAGGTCGATGCACTGCGCCATTTTTGGTCCTCTTTGTCCCTAGCAGTCCGTATGAGCCGTCCCAATCTCGTAGACTTCAGTCGTTGGAGAATTTGTCAAGTTTGTGCGCCACTTGTTTGATGTGGCCATAACTAGCTAATAACATGATATCTTTGAAGGAACTCTTCTGTATCGACATGGCAGCAAAGGCCCGTAGTTTATGGCTCACTATTCTAAAGCTTTAAACCTTCCGTCTGATGATCCTCCGCCAACAATAGCTCTCCGTCATCTCATCAGTCGGTCGCATCTTCCTCATAACCTTTCGTAGATTTTTCGTAGAGCGGCTGTTACCAATCAGAGGCGTATGTAGCTTCAGCAGTAATCACAAGCCAGGTGTGAGGAGTTATCATGTTATTGATTTTTCTCTGTAAGCATGGATTCCCTATGGAACCATTTGTAGAGCCTGACGTGGGGGTGGGCAGGCGGCAACAGACGTGACCCTTCCAAGTCTCTCTCGTCCCACCCACGCACTCAGAACATCAACAGGGACCCCTGTCTCCCCTGTCTCCCCGCACCTTAAATAACAAAGAAGCCCCCCTTCTCTCTCCTCGTTCTGGTCCCAGCCAGGATCTTTCGATGATCGCTTGAAGGCCCTGAATGAGGTTGAAGTCAGTCTTTCAGCTGCTGCTAGGAAAAGTACCTCCTCCCTCTCCCTTCCCATTGATCTCACATCCTCTTGTGCTGCAGCCACGCTAGTCACTCGTGCACTGGCACTCTCGGAAGCACTACTCGGAAGCACTACATCGTGTACCAACACCCACCACGAAATACCTCTGCCCACGTAAATCCGACCAGAAGGATGCCGCGTGACGAGGCTTACCGCCAACTTGAGGAGTTCAGGAAGCTCCAGCCGGTAAGTGAGATTAGACACCTCTCAGCGTTTCGAAGCAAATGAACTGATTAGTTCTTGATGCATCCTAGAATCCTCCCCCTGCCACAACGAGCAATGGCGCTCCGGTTGAGGTCAATGGCCTTACAGCTTCCCGCACCGCTGGGGAGCAGGGTCCCATTGTGCTTCAGGTACTTGCCGAGAAGGCTATCTAATCTGCACAAGTTCTGGTTGCTGATCTCCCTTCTCTTGCTTGATGATGTAAAGGACTTCGCACTGCTTGACCATATGGCACACTTCGACCGTGAGAGGATCCCAGAGCGTGTTGTTCATGCCAAGGGAGCCGGCGCCTTTGGCTACTTTGAGACCACAACCACCAATGCTTCCAAGTACTGTCGTGCCAAACTCTTTTCCCACGTGGGAAAGCGCACTCCAGTCGCCGTGAGATTTTCTACGGTCGGTGGGGAGAGTGGTAGCGCTGACACTGCTCGTGATCCTCGTGGGTTTGCCATCAAGTTCTACACAGAGGAGGTAAGCTTGAGTTGTAGTTCCGGCGATATGTTTGATTCTCACCTGAATGCAATGGTTGCATTACAGGGTAACTGGGACCTTGTTGGGAACAATACCCCCATTTTCTTCATTAGGGACCCTATCCTCTTCCCGAGGTAAGTCTTAGGCTCCTGAGCACATCACATCGAAGAAAGCTTTCGTTCACACACCCTCCTTCCAGCTTCATCCACACCCAAAAGCGTAACCCGCGGACGCACCTTAAGGACCCGGATATGTTCTGGGATTTCATTTCTCTGCGACCGGAGACGACTCATCAAGTGAGCTTCCTCTTCTCGGACAGGGGAACTCCAGATGGGTACCGACATATGAACGGGTATGGCAGCCATACGTTCAAGAACGTTAACGCCAATGGAGAGTATTGCTGGGTCAAATACCACTTCAAGACCGACCAGGGTATCCGCAACCTGATGGTAGGTGGGCAGTAAATTGATACGATAGACTATCATGAAGCCGGATGGAGAAGAGCTGCAGACAGTACGGAGCTATGCCGCTAAACTCTTTGCCCCCAATGACTGAGGCAGTTGGCATGCGGTGCTTGTATAGGAGAATGGGAGATAGGAGAATTCCCAAAATATAGACAGCAGCTGTGGTCCTGGCCGAGCTCTGACCATTGACATCCTAGATCGAAGAAGCAGAGAAGTTGGCGGGAGAGAATCCAGACTATGCCACTCAGGATTTGTACACGGCCATTCAAAGAGGAGAATTCCCCTCTTGGACTGTGTACATGCAGGTCATGACTCCGGAGCAGGCCAACAACTGCAGTTTCAATCCCTTCGACCTTACCAAGGTCTGGCCTCATAGCCAGTATCCTCTCATTGAGATCGGAAGGATGGTGCTCAACAAAAATCCCATGAACTACTTCGCTGAGGTGGAGCAGATTGCCTTCTCACCGTCACATATGGTACCTGGAGTAGAGCCCTCCCCTGACAAGATGTTGCAGGTGCGGCCACAGCACAGTCGGACTTATTCTTATAGGCGGCATAGCTGACTTTTTCTTCTTTTGTTTACCCACACTATCCAGGCGCGCCTCTTCTCGTATCCTGACACTCATCGGCATCGCCTGGGCACCAACTACCAACAGATCCCGGTGAACCGTCCTTTGGTACCGGTCAGCAACTATCAGATGGACGGACCTATGGCCATCAATGTACATAATGGGGCCCCGAACTATTTCCCAAACAGCTTCAGCGGCCCGGTAGAGGTGCCCGCTGCTGCTGAACACAGATTCAAGGTAACCTTTAGCGTTTAGCGATACCGGCGACACTGGAGCTACTGCTGTCATGTCGCTGTTCTCCCATGCTATGCTACGTGTGCTCTCCTTTCATTGCTGTTCTCTGGTAGAGTTCTCCTCGGACGTTGAAATGTTGATCCTAGTGCTTTTTTTCTTTCTTTTAGTTTTCTTGGGATGGGGGTTGGGGGGAGCGGTGGACGGGAGTTGTATCAAGCTGGCTTCAGACATATCCTTCTCTAGCTAAATGAGTGGCGTCTCACACGGTTCTTGTTCCTCTGTAGGTTTCAGGCGAGGTCGCCAAGTTCTCAACGAAGGATGACGACAACTACTCGCAAGTGGGTGTCTTCTATAGAAAGGTGCTCAATGAGCAGGAGAGGACTCGTCTTGTAGACCACATCGCCGGAAGCCTGGTTAACGCGCAAGAGTTTATCCAGAAGAGAGTCGTAAGGAATTATCATGTTTCACTTCGCCGTCCCAACCATGCTGACTAAATGCCCCCATTATATGCAGATTGCGAACTTTGCTCTTGCGGATGCTGATTATGGACGGCGTATCGCAGACAGGATCAAGGACATCGCGAACACCAAGCCTACTCACAAAGCAATCAAAAAGACCGCGCCTCTTAATCCTCCCCGACAAGTGAAAGCTGCACTTTAAAGCTCGTTGGCTTCAACAGCCGGTTTAGAGGAAGAGGGATAAGCAGGTTGAAGGCGACAAGACATCGGCATTTTAACAATATAATGAGTTAACGTGACTCTTACTATTCCTTGATACTTCTTAATCTATATTGTCTCACATCCTGAACAAAATGCCGCTTGCCACGTGCCTTGCCTCTCCAGTTTCCGTCAAGTCTACGGTTATTCAAAGTTCGACGCTCGACGGTAGCATCCCTACTCACACATCCGCCAAAATTGAGAGAACGGTCTCTGCAAAATGACCCGAGATCCGTTAAAAGTCTTAAATTCCAAATTTGTTTATGTCTCTTATGTTTCATAAACTCCCCGTGCAGCGTCTCGGTTATCCCTGAGCGTTCTCAGGCCTTTGCTTCGCTGCTTTCTGGCGCTTGAACTCTTAGCATTGTGTACTTTCTTCTCCCGCTCAGCAGAGTAATGCTCAGCCGTCACCATGTTGTCCTCACTGACGAGGATATCTTGGATCAGCGGGTTATTTACAAAGTGTTCCTGAAAGGCTCCCTGCAGAACACTCTTCAGCGCGTTGTACTGCTTCACTTCTGCCCACTTGTGGAGGATCACGTTCAGGCCTCGCATTTGTATGTCTACCGTGGGCGCAATGTTGTCTGTCAAGGTTTTTGCAATGACCCGGCAAGCGGCCCTGAGATTCTTCTTTCCCTTCTTTGAAACCTTCTTACTGCTTTCTTGAGAAAGCTCCTTGATTTTATAAGTCATATGTTAGATGTGAATAGGCTGGATGGTGGCAAGGCAGAAGTTGTTACGAGAATGGTGCTTAACGGAGAACGTGACATCACAGCTGCTCCACTATCCTGGGCCCGAAAGCCCTGAAAACAGTGTGACACAGACAAACTGCAGTGCGATGCAAGAAAAGACAGGGACTAGGAAGACTGACTCACCTGAATTCTATCAAGGACACCCCCAAAGGGCGATTCTGGCGGCTCATCAAAAATGCTCCAATGCTCGTCCAGTTCATGCATCATCTCAGCTGCAGGGCACAAACAGAAGCAAGCATATCTTTCAGCCCAACATCAAACCTAAGAAACCCTTAGCGGCGGCTAACCGAGAATAGACTATACAAAACACAAGAGCTCGTGAGTAAACGGTTGATGTCTTACCGATAAGGGCAAAGTTTTCTCCACACGAGATCCGAAGATCGATGTTGGGATGGTCCAGCACAGTCTTCATGGCTAGTAGCTGACTGCCAAAATCTTCTTCGGAGTCCATGGCATTTTCGACCACTCTTTCGGAAGCAAGAGAAGTGATCAGTAGACCCCACATCTCCAACGCAGTGAAGGCAGACTCCTCCGCAGCCTTTTTGAACAGAGGGGTTAGCCGTGAGTAAGCTTTGTTTCATCTAACTTTGCTATAACATCTGCCGTACGTTTGGTAGTCTGAACGAGAATAATTTTTCACAGAGAGACAGGACTTCCGTAGTATCTTGGTCGTCGGTAGAGCACACGAAGCACCCGACGGCGAGGGCCTCTAAAGCAGCCGCGCGCACCGCATCAGCCTTCGCGGTTTGGATTGTCTTCATAAGAGTAGGTTGGATGTCTAGGAAACCGTAGGCCGTTAGAACGAGACCGCTAGTGTAAATGTGAGCTTAAAGAATAAGAGACAGACGAAGGGACGCGAAGAAGAGGAGACGCTTTATATGCTAAGGCTATCCATCCACCCGGTCCATTAGGCGCTTACCCTGATAGTAGTTGTCCTCATCTGCTCCAAGAGTGACGCACATCAACGCAAGTGCCCTACAGGCCAGTACGCACTCTCCGGGGGTGTTTTTCTTTCTTAGAACATTAAGAATCTCCGAAGTGAGCTCCCCTGATGTACGTAGAGCCTTAGTTAGCGTTACGTTGACCAACGGTAGAGCATTTTCAGTCTGATAACCTACCTCTCATGGAAAATGCGAGCTCCGAGCAGACCTTGGACGACAAAGTCTCATTTATCTGCACGAATCAGTTGAGGGATTAGCTAGTGTCAGCGAAAGAGGTCCAAAATATGCCGAAGAGCGTAAGGCAGGACTATCGATAGACCAAAAAGTAACCTTAATCAGTGCAGATGATAGCTAGCGGTGAAAGCAGACAGCGGATAGTGACTGTGTTACCAGCTCAAGAGCATCGACCCGTAGGTTAGCCTTCTTTTCTGTGATTAGCTCCATGGAATGGTCCAACTTATTCTTGGCGTCTTCGTAGTCTGTTTCTGACTGCAGCAGCCCAGAGTTACCGAGAACATTGTCAATATTAGTGGTTCTCTAGGGAAGTTGAATGAAGGCAGAGCCTTACCATACTGCTAGTATATGACTTCTTCTGGTGTGATCTGGAAGGCATTACTATTTGCTCCTCGAAGTCCGGATTTGTCCCCAAATCACGGTCATTTAGAGGCTCTTCGGAATCGGAGTCGTCCAGTTCCAGACTCCACCTTAGTAGCGATCTCCCGCTTTCTGAAAGCTTGCGCCGGTATGCCAGCCTTCTTGTCTCTTCCTCTTGCAGCGACATGTTTACACTAAAGATTCTAGGCTGAGAAAGTCCTTATCTATTCTAGATGTGTTGACCTGCAACCTCTTCAGCAGTTGGCAAATGACAAAGTGACTAACGCTTCGGTCGGGCCCAACACTCTTGTCGAAGCTTGTCGAACAGAGGTCAATTATCCCTCTTCTTTGACCTTCGGTGACTAAAGAGGCGCGAATAGCGTTGTGGACTTCTGCAGATACCGTTGACCTGCAGCCTCTTCAGCAGTTGGCAGTTGTCGTGTGACCAACGCCTCGGTCGGGCCCAACACTCCTGTCGAAGCTTGTCGAACAGAGGTCAATTATCCCTCTTCTATGACCTTCGGTGACCGACGAGGAGCGAATAGCGTTGTGGACTTCAGCAATCACCAGAAACCAGCAAGACACTCTCCGTACTAAACTTTCCGATGGCCGTCAATAGGCCTCGCTATGACTTTGTCTTTCTCGGATGAAGACTGAAAGGAAGGATGGGATGAGTCCAGAGCAGCGGCGAGGACGACAACGAAGTGCGAATAGTCTGCAGTTCGCTCTTCGCCTCACATCATTGCCCTTTCGTGCTTCCTCTGCTCTCTGTCACCCCACCGACGGAGCGCCGCTGACTTGTCAAATTTGGCTTTCTAAATCCCCGCCTTGCCACCTATCCTACATAACCTAACTTAAACCTTAGCCGCTATGACCATTATAATTGCGCCTTTTCCTCCACTAAAACTCGTTCAAATTCCGCCTTGAAACCAGGTTGTTGTACAAGTACATATTTTAGTCCGTACTCGCCATTTTACAGGTTGAAAATTCAGAATTGTACCAAGTAAGGCAAAATATACGAATTCGGATGGCATCAGGATGGATGGGCGAGACTCCCACGAGCTCATACAGTACTTGGTCTTATTATTGCAGGCCTACCCATTGCTGGCGACTTGCCGTTAGCAGCACTTTTATTGCCGATTGTGGTTCGGAGATGCTGCTGGTGGAGATCGACTTGAGGATGACAGAAAGATGCCAGGGAACTGTAGCCGCTATGGCAGAGATATTTCCAAGTGGGTTCGCATCGGTCAGCACTGTATAAAGCCCAGGAGATGAGGATATATTGAACGCACTGGGCAGATCATGTTGACCTTAAGGGCTGCGCGCCGCATGGCGCAGGTAAGTTGATGACCCTATGTCAAACGGTACAAAGCACCTCCTAAATAAGGAGTCATAGGTGGCAGCAGCTGCTCGGTCTCCATCAAGATACCAAGGGAAAAATGCATCTGCTCCTTCTGCTTTGATGGCGATTAGAAGCTCCCAGAGGTGTGCATACAGCGGTTTGCAGTTGCCGTCTGCTGTTCTGAGTCATTCTTCACTGACCAGGAGAATTCACGCAACTCGGACCTTGTGTGGTGACGAGGAGGACTTCAACCAAAATGTCTCTCAGAGCCTACTTGAAGAACCTGACCAGTCAAGCAGCTCCAGAGACCTGTCCATGAGCTTAACAGAATCTCTTAGGCTTTCGCTGTCATCGATGACTGATGGAGACATTTACTCAGATCAAAGTATCCCAGCTTTTCAACAGGAGGAAGAGCCAGATTACGCTGACGAGGAAGAGGAGAATATTCCTTGGTGGGAGTCGATGGTACTAAGAGATCCATATGGACGAAAGTCAATAACCACGACTCCCATAACTGAGGTAGGCCTTGTGTCAGATTGCATTTGGAGGAAGCTGTGAGTCTAAACGATCTACCAGCACGAGGAGAGGGATATAAATAGAGTTTACATGCTGAGACCGGAGGAACTGTCCCGAAACTTCACAGAAGGGTAAGTGATTTGAGCCACATACAGCACAGTAAGCAGCACCTAAGTGCTTCTATTTCTAAAGAGTGGCTGGTGGACTGGACAAGGAGTTTGTTCGCCATAGTACTCGAGGCATTCTCGTCCGAAGGCAAGGTTTGGAGATGGTCGACAAGCTTCGACGTACGTGCCCCTCCTAAATGGGTGAAGAAACTTTAAGGGAAGCCTTACCCTCTTTTGTTTTAATGGATAGAGTTTGCTGCAACCGGAAGGTCCATAAAGCAAGTACAAATTCTAGATGGTGTCCGAGGATGTGGAAAAAGGTTAGTCGCTCCGTCCCTATAAGGCTGTGAACATGAAAGGCGACTCACTCGCTTTTGTAGCGCTTTAATGACCTACGTGGTGCATTATGCAAGAGAGAGCGGATGGCTGGTTCTGTTCATCCCTAGACTTAGTGATATTATCAGTAGTGCCAAGGTCGTGCAGCCGTGTCAAGGAATTGAGCACATGTTTCAAACGGATTTTCCACACTCAGTCTCAGTCGTCCTTAGAGAGGTATGAGTGCCACGCGTTACTTCCATACCCGGCGACGGAGATTGTCTAAGGCTCTTCTATCGAAGTTCGTAGACCAGCATGCCCAACAGCTGGAGAATATCCCCTTGAAGACCCCGATTGCTGATTTAGCTTGCAAGGCGCGTGTTCTTCAGGTTCGTCTTGACAGTACGTGTGAATCTAAACCCGAGTTTAGGCTAAAACGCTTACTTCCTGCAGAAAGAAGGGATGAACCTCCTCGATCTGTGCCACGTAGGCATAGACTACCCGAACTTTGCCACGGCCACGTACTCCGACTTGCGAAGAGAGCTCTCCCTAGTTGACGAGTACGATCTTTCCTTCTCCCCAGTTGCCGTCATCTTCTTATCTTCACTGACTCTTGCAAATGCAGGTTTCCCGTTCTCATTGCCGTAGACGACTACAATATGCTCTTCCAGAAGCCCCGCATTTTCTATGAGTTCGAGTCAATTGATGTGACGAATCATGCATTTTATAATGCTGTCGCCGACGTACTCCCGCTCGATGAGTAAGTGGCAAAGTTCTAGGGGAAGCCGTTATCGATGCTTAGTTTATGTGTCCTTTTTGCCACCTTAGAGGGTCTATAAGGGCTAGGCTAAGGCCAGAGAGAAAGCTGAAGAACGGGACGATTCTCCTAGCCACCACCGCAAAGTATCCAGAAAGCTCGAGGATGCAAGAGAAGGTCAATTTGCAGCGACTATGTTCATCTGTTCATTGATAACCTGGCTTATTTGACACGAACCCTGTCACTTCCCTTCTACAGATGAATTGTGGATCCCTGCTTAGGAAGGTCAGTCCTTATAACAAAGAGGAGATGCTCAGCATCATGAAGTTTTACAAGAGGCTAGGACTCCTTCCGTATGGTAAGAATGACCATTGATAGTCAGACTCCATTGAAGCTCAGATCCTCATGTCAATGTTAGACGCACTGGATGACGAGGTCTCTTTCTGGAATATGAAGAGTCTGGTCGATTCTAACCCAGAGAAACTACGCCAACATTGTGAGGCTCTGTAACGCCAGTGAATATGCTTTTTGTTGTTGTCACACACAACCATTGAGCCAAAAAACTGTTCTGGATCTTCGCCAAGGTTCTCAATTGTGGCCAGATAATCGGATAACACAGGGTAAACAGTGGGGTAGGAGCTTCTAGTGTTAGTTACATCTAGGGCTGCCTGATGGGCTAAATGCTCTTGTCCATCTGTGACTTCCACACCCCGTAATGAGACGTTTTCTTCCACAAGTAATAAAAGTCAATCACCTCTTTCGTGCTCTTTGTCCTAACAAACTTCTGGATGGTATGGAATTGCTTCCCATAAATACAGATTGCCGACTCGAACACTGCCACCTCATAGGGTGACCAGTAGTCTGAAAGAACGTCATTGGCGAGAAATCTTCTTTAGCTCAGTCAGTACTTGGGATCGGGAAAAGAGCTCGCTTCATCCTTACCGAAGATCATAGGTCTTCTTACTGGAGACATTAGCATGCCCAAAGTCGTGAGCTTCTGGAGCGGGACAAGCCCATTTTTCTACCGACATATAATGAGTCAGAGGACGAAGAGAGGGACCAAAAGGGTCAAAGAGTTGATCAATAGCAGAATGCAAGAGCTGACCCACCATTAAATATTCGGCTCTGTTCGCCGTGTCTGGCATAGTGCTGAACGCACCATCATGGTAGTACATGTCACTAACTACATCTAGATATGAATCTAAGAGCCTTGTTACTGTGCCTTTTTTGTCGGAGGCCTTTCCCTTTTTATAGGTGGCTCCAGGTCTGGGGGAAAGAGGCGCTCCTCTTGGCACTTTGGGAGATGCCTCGTCTAACGCTAGTAGGAAGATGAAAAGTCGTGATTAGCCTGAGCATTTGCATGGAAGTATTGTGGACGTTGGCCTCTTACGTCTGCCATGGTGATACTTGTCATCTTCGACCTGAGGTACAGTGACCCTGACGTAAAAATGTTCTTTACCCTGCTGTGATCCGCCAGGCAGGATGCGTAATAAGTACTCACCTAAGCCTTTTGGTCTCCTTCTTGGTGTCTGGGGCTTGACTTTCGGCCTTCACACTCTCCAGCTTCACATGATCGTTTGTATCGCTATCATGGCAGGTCTCATCACTAGATCCGCCATGGGAGGTCAACATCAAAGAGCTGCTTACCGCTGTCGCTTGCCAACAAGCGAGTTCTCCATGCTAAGAGCATAAACTACCCCTCCTTGCGAAAAGGTAGATGAAGCCTATCTACGCTTCATACCAGACACTTACTCCATTGTCAAGCCTGCTTCAAGAAGTATTATCAGCTTGCGTGCCGTAAATTCCGTCTCTGCTGAGGGCTGTGTGCTTTACGGTCTCAGTCGTTTAAGCAAGCGCACAGCTTTGGTCGAGTCCCCACGATCCGTTATCACTTATCAATTGCACTTTCACCTCCTGACCGAGTATACTGCCAAAGAATTATATTTTAAGCTGTTGTCACACCAGCATCAATTGTCGCGGCACAAAGCTGCATCTTTCTGGCGAAAAGGACTACTGTACTCCTTTTAGCACCCCAAAGGTGCTCAGTGCAGATTCTTTTGTTGGAGACAACCAAGAAGAGCCTGATTCGAACGCAGCATGTCTCGAATAATGTGGACTCTATCTGAAACAGCCCCGTACAAACTACAAATAGTAAACCCGAACCAAGATTTGAACTTGGAACAGCAGAGGTGGTGGATGAACAGAATGGAGAGTACATCGCAATCTCTGTAAACACAGCACCTGCCGTCTTATGAGTTTTTTTAGCTCGCCTGTTCTACTTTTTCTATTCCAGAGACTCAGTGAGTCGTCATCACGTAAGCCTTCATAGAGCTATTCGTTTCTGCGCCAAAGACACGACTTCTAAAAATCGGTCTCTTGCATGGCCATCACGAGCTTTAGACTGCCGAGGACCACCAAGCTAAGGTCACAGCATAACTTTCAGCTTCAAAGTCTCACCTCCCTGCCGCAGTAGCGTTACTATGACTAATAAGCATACGATAACTGCTGCTGACGTGGGAAGGAGCTGCTCTTTCTCCTGTAGTGGTTCTAACTCTGTGCACCCTTTCTGGACAGTCGACGATGATAAAATGGCAGTGACTTGAACAAGAAAAGCTTGGCGGAATTCTTCCGAAAGTAGAAAAATGGCACGCGAGAATGGGCCAGAGCCATTTTGAAATCAAAGAGCTTCATATTCTGTTTAAGAATTGAAAGTTGGGCTGCATTCCGTAGGGGTTTGCTGAGCTGCCTGTCTTTTGTGTGAAGCGGAAGACCTAAACAGACTAACGCTGCCCAATACTTCTAGCTTTGGGCCCGGTGCGCCTTCCTTCCTTTCGCTCATAATCCAATTTAATTCGTTGATAACACCATCTTACTTTGAAGCTCGCGTAATTGCTCAACTCAACTCCGCATTGGGGAGAAGAGGTCCTGATTCTGCTGAGGAGTTCTGACGGTCTATCTTGTTGTTCTGTCTTTGGTGCTTAGCAAGCTGTCTCTGCGAAAGGAAAGCTTGCTTATACACTTGACGTTGCTTTCTGGTTTGCACTCTTACCAACTGTTGTGCTAAGGGTTGCGGTAGGCCAAGTGTAATCTTTATGAGACGAGTATAAATGGAACAAGCAGTTTGAGATGGAGCATAACAGCTCCCCTCTACAACCTCCTAAAGCCAGAGAGGAACTTCTCCAATTGCTGAAAGAAAGTATTGAGTTCCTCATCTGCAAGTATCGAGAGCTTGAGAATCGGACCAATGGGACACATGCAACCGCCAGGAATCACAAAGTTTCGGCGAAACCCTCAGAGTTGTGTCTAGAATCTGACTACCTGAAGTTAGAAGATGCAGTTCGAGAAGAGGCCGAGCACGCGATGCGCATCATCGAAGATTATCAGCGTCGGACAGCAGATGTCTCGAGAAGGAGGGCAACCCTCCTTCAGTTCGTAGACATGAGAAAGGCTGAGCTTCAACAACTTAATTACAGCTACGAGCAGGAAGAAGGGAGAAAGAATACCCTAATAGAAGCTGTGGAAGTACGAAGAGCTAATCTCAAAACCCTGGCAACCCGCAACTCCATGCTGGTAAAAAGTATTACCACATTGGAGGCAAACTACTCCCGAATGAAGCAAATGTGCTCCGACGGTGCCACTTGTTACAAGGAAGCTCAAAAAATTCAACAAGCCATGTTGGTATCTGCTGCCTCGTTCTGCGAAGAAGTAAGAATTGCCCTTCGGGTTACAGAGACCATGCAAGCAGCGCTTGTGAATACGTTGGCAAAGGCCGATGAGATCCAGCATGAAAGGAGACTCATCCAAAGGCAGTCCAGGGAGCTAAGAATAAGAGAAGCCGATCAGAAGCGGGCGCTGGAAACGGAAGCGCAAGATCTAATTCAGAAGCGGAACAAACTGGAACGTGAGCTCAGATTGCTGTCCCAGCGCAACATCAGCATAGAAGCGTCCCTTCAAGAGTGCACTCAGGAAGCAGAAGAGCTTCTAAAAGAGCACAAGCTACTCTCAATGCGCATAGCCTTCGAGCAGTTACGGCGCTTCCAAAATAAACGAGCGAACAAGACTCTATCTGCGCACTTGAAAGGTTTGCGGCTTATAGAGGAGTCCAAGGACAGCCGGGCTTCGGAAGTCAGGAATGCAGCCCCAAACGGGTTAGACCCCTTTCTTGACGATCTGAACCCATGGTAAAGATCAATGGAGTAATGACTATAACGCTACTGAAAAGAGCTGCTGCTGGAGCTTTTTCCACGCTGTAGCACCGACAGAACAGATTTTGGGTACAATGAGCCCCTCCTTTTGGTCCGCGGATTAGATGGACTGCGCCTCATTCCCAGTCCTGCCAAAAGGTCAGGCGTACTAGGTTTATCTTGTCTGGAAGACTTTGACTGGGAGTAGCGCAAAGCGCCCTTCACCCCTTTCACTACCCGGGAGCTCTTGAGAATCCGTATACTCCGACGAAGCCCAGCGCTGCCACTGGGTTTGGACTTTGTAGAGAATGAGAACACGAGCCGATTATCTTCCTGGTCGCATTCCGACAGCCAGTTGGTAACCTGCTCAGAAGATGGCTCCAATGCTCTTCGCTGCGAAATAGAGACTTAACACGAGAACTCTTATCTCTCTTCCTGCCTCCAACTCCAACCTCACCAGTTGCCCGCGCTGAAACGTACCTGTGTTTTATCGATGTCCGATCTCAAGGAGAGAAGGGCCCCTAGCGCAAGCTTGGAGTCTCTTCCAAAGTACTCGACCATCTACACAGAACGTCTAATTGGTAACAGTTGTGATCTGCAACATAACGTTGTCCGCTTACCTCAGGGAACACTGCCGACGGATCCCTCTGTGAGAAGAACCTGGAGACGAGCAAAATAGGCTCCAACGCCCTCAGCACCTTGACTGGCAGCTCTGGCTCCACCTCTCTGAGATCATCCAGATACTTGATCGTGTATTCCTTGAGCGCGGCGTGGTCGCGAGATATTTGAGCCGCTACTAACGTCATCTCTTCACTTCGGAAGCGTATTGGGAGAATTTCGCCACTACCATCTAGGGAAAAGCTTCACGCGTAAGAAGGGGCTACTTAGTGAGAACTCAAAGACGACTGAAAGACTTACCCGCTACAACCTTGGGGATCTCGACTTGTGCGCCTTCAACTAATCGCTCGATGTAGCTGCAGACAAGTCTGTCAATGCAGGCGGCCACCACTAGTGCGAAAGAAGATCTGGAGGCTATCCAAGTTTTGAAGTCCGCCAGATAATCGTCGAACGTGGCAAGTACGGTAGTCAAAGGTGATAGACTGCCGGACAGCCACCGCGGGCAGAACAGCAATCCTAAAGGCCGCTTTATATCCTGCCAAATGGGCCGATTAGCTCAATGGCAGTAGTCCCTTGCTTAGTCCTTGTCTATTACAACCAAGTTTCCTATCCTTACTGCCTGCCTAAAGTCAACTCTTCTATGCTGTCTGTTCCGTCACTGAGCCACCATCCATTGCAGTTCACTCCCATCTTTCTATTCAGCCGCATCACTTAGTCCTCAGAAGCTTCTGTTCAGGTCCTTTTGACAAATAGGTCTTGTTGCTAGTTGTTGCTCTTATCTGTCCCCTTACCTCATAGATGGCTGAGACTATCACATTAACAGCAGCTGCTGTAGCTCCGTCCGGGGTCTGAAATCGCTCAATCAAATATTGTTCCAGCTCAGCCACACTGGGCTCGTCCATAGCGTCCCGACAGAGGTTTAGAATTTCGGTGGAACGCGTTCGAACTCCATCGTTGTCATTCACAATACTGCAGAGTATTTCTAGCGCCCCAGCTCTGTCCTCTGCATTTTCACTGCTTAGCTGCTCACGAAGTGCGTCGCAGCTTCTTCACTCATGTCAAAAACCCATACCTTGCGTTGCTGCTGCTTGAACCTGCTCCAGGTGCCACTCTTGACGAGTCTCAAAGATTGTAAAGAAGAGCTTTGCAATGGGAAGCAGTCGTGGTCCGCGCAACCGGTTTTTGAGGTTTATGAGTTCCTTCATGATGTAGCTAACCATATCATCCACGGCCTAAGCAGGGATGTGAGCTAATATCTTCCCTTATCCTCGGGAGCAGAAAGCAGCTCACCATAGTATGAAAGTACCCTTGAGGTGACTTCAAAATCTGGTATGATTGTCGGATAACTGCATGAAAAGCGGGGCAGTGGCATATAAATAACCATAGTGCAGAACGATTAAGGAAACCTTAGATAAGGCCTAGCACGTTGTAAAAAGCACACGGCTCGTTCTCCACCTGCATTCGACCAAGTCCGAAGCTGCAAAAAAAGACTCATTAGACTACGAGCCGGCAAGAATACGGTCTGAAAGCGCACGCACTTGGGTCCTGATAAGTTCCATGTAGGCATTAGTAAGGAGTACATCCGTCTCGCTGAAGGTCTTCTGTAGAAAAGGCATGTAGTCAAGTCCCGAAGCTTGCTCCATTGACTCGTCCAACCATTGGACAGACCGAAAAATGTCTCTGAGCGCCATCCCTTCCACCCTGGTCCTCACTAGCTTCATCTGCTTCTGCATGGTCTTCAAGATCTCGGACTCGAAAGCATCGTAGATGCGATAGTCCGAAGGAAAAAGATAAACCAAAAAGTTTTTGACTGTTGCCATTCCCTCAAGGAGGCAGGGGATAGACGCAGGGGCCTCTTTATCAGCAGAGCCGCCGTTAGATTTGTCTGCCGCACCCAATAACAGGTCGGTATTCGCTTTGCAATGTGCCTTTATGGATGCCTCCACCTCAAATTGGCATCTTGCGCCCAGGTTGTCGAATCGCTCAAAGCCATCACTGGTTGTGCAGAAGAGCTCCCGAACTGCTGAATATATCGTCTGCCCGTATTTTGAAGCCACCATTAGTGGTTTTTGGAGGTCGTGCATCGTTAGCCTGTCGTCTGAACTCAGGCTTGCCCGGTACCAACCAACCAGACACCCTCCCCTTTACCGAAGCCATCTTCCTGCTTTTTGTTTGTCTCCATGATCTTACCTATTGCCCGTGCGCCAACCCGCTACCACTCTATTGGCGGTCGTATAGTGGTGAACATAGGCACGATAGATAGACGTCACGCACCTTAGAGTCCCTATCAGCCGCCTCTTCAGGTTCTGGGTCCATCTTTAGAATATACTCCACGCACTCAGTAAGGAGAGCTGGATTCTCTTCAGCATAGTGCAGAGAGTTCTTGAGAATACTCCAGAACTTTTCAGCAACTAAGTGCCCCAAGGCGTCGACACACTCAAAGTGCTGCCCAACCATGTCTACAGCTACGTTGGGGACGGCTCCAACTGAGCACGTTTTCGAAGCCATAACGTAAGGAAGTCAATTAACAGCAACCAAGATGAGTGCAGAAGCCCGAACCCACCTTCTGAGGCTGAACTTTCTTCGCTTGTCGCCTCTGTCAGTCGTCGAAGAAGGGCATCCCTATTGACACAGGGCTTGAGAGATAAAAGACAGGTAACTCATGACGGATGGCCAAAGGTAATTTACCTCCATAGGATGAGCCTCTCCCATTCCGCCTCTATGGAACTCCACTGAGAGATATCAGCATTCAATGTGCTCTCTAACCGCTTAACTTCTCCCGGGATTCTCAATAACTGCAGGGCTGGCTCCCAGTGCGTCGCTACGGCAGCCCTTTCCGTCCGTCTTAAATCGTCTTGAAGAGCAACGACCTATTGCATGGCCAAAAGAGTCGATCTAAGGAGTAGGGAACATAATGAAGCAGTAGTCACCATGGCGAGACCGTACAGTTTCCTGAAGCTGGACAATTTTAGCATCTCGCTCTAGAACTCTGGCGGTTGATAGCTTCAGTTGTATCAGGAGATCTAGTACTTCTTCCTCCAGCTCTGTGATTTTGTCCTCGGGTTGCTTCGACTCTTCAGTCAAAGACTCCTTACTCTCACTGGACAAAGGAAACGTGAGCCCGCCATCCTAAGCTTAAACACAATGCTGTCTACTACCGGGTTCTCTCCTACCTATTCGTGGTATTGGAGGGCTCTGGCTCAGTCACCAAAGTTTCTAGGTCACCTAATAAAAAAGGGCAGTAAGAGGAGATGGCGGTTGCAGTAAAGGATGCACCACTGCCAGGCCGCAAAAGAGACAAGAGGATATACCGCATCCAGTCTTACCTGTCTTACCAGAGGTAGTGCGATGGAGAGGAGCAGACGTCTGGCGATGGTTATTCCCATCAGCCTATGGAAGGAATTAGGAAAGGTGCCGGCCAGAACGAGAAAAAGGTAAGCTCCGAAAAGTCATTGCCAACCGGACACAGAGCAGAATCTTGATTACCTCGCGCCGGTCTCCTAGTTCGCTTTCACTCTCAATTACCTTAACTCGCTGAGATAGAGTTGGAATGAAGATTCTTGCTTCCTGAGTAAGAGGTTCTCCGCTTGATGTGCCACTGTGTCCCCTTCTTGGAGATTTAGGACTTTCTTTGTCTAGAATCTCAAGGCCATCTTCCAATAAAGGCACTGCTGGGGCCGAAGTAGCTGAGCTCCAAGCAGAGTAGGTTGCTAAGTCTTCCGGTATAGCGCTTAGATCCAACTCCTCCCCTTCTGACTCGTCAGAACCTTCAATTCGGAAAGTTCCTCGAGAGACAAGAGGGCTATTGCTGCTGCTTTTGCCTTTCTCCTTTGCTTCTTTCTTGCTCCTTCCGTTTATAGGATGGAGCACGGGCTGTTGCATAAAGGTAAAGGCCGACGTTACCTCTTGGTCCTCTTCAGCACTTGCATGTTGAGGTAGCTCTGTGGTTGAAGTGCGAAGGAAGCCAGGAGCCAAGCTAGGAGAAGACTCTTCTGTGTTATTATGGCGCAAGAGCTCATTCTCAGTTCGAAACTGGTTTAGCGTGAGCTTCAGCCGCTCAATTTCCTCTTCAAGGGCTGCCTTTTCCATTCGAATGATCTTGTTTCGCAGCTGCACTTCATCCTGGCCAGTAGGAAACAAGATAGTAGTAGAGACAAAGGCGGATTTAATTCGCCGCCAAACTGAGCTCTGGCGCTCTGTATCTGGTTAGTCTAGGGCGCTTACCAGCATGTTATTGAGGTGAGCATTCAACACTCTTAAGGTTTTCGACTCCTCCTCGACCGTGGCGCCCGGTGATCCAGCCGACTGGCTTGCGGCTGATGGTAGGCCTCGCCTGCCCGCTGTTCCTAACGAGCGGCTGCCCTTCAGAGCCCTTTTCTTCATCGTCCCTGTCGCTAAGCTTTAAGCCCTACAGACTCTCAGCTGAAGATGCGAAAGGGAAAGAGCCTGTACCCCCTTGCCACACCACGCCTATAGGCGAAGAAAACCTCATCTCCTTGTCCAGCGGCTTGATGAAAGTAGCAGACAGTGGTTTCCTGTATGAGGTAGACTTCCCGGCAACCCAGAGACGTGGAATCAGCTCTCTCCCGCTCTCATTGCCTGCCATAGGGGCAGTGATCTTCTTGCTTGTGGCCTATCATGCCTGTCTTCTTCTGAGAGTTTGGGATGCTGCTGCTGCTGCTGCTGTTGCTGCTGTCTCTGAGCGGGGCATCTGTGACACTTTGGATGAACTGATGATGGGATGATTGATATGCCTTTGATGGGATAATGGGCGAGTATTACTACTGCTGACAGCTGGGGATATGCACGTTGACGGGGCACTCTCGTGCCTATTATTTACCAATGTGAACGTGAGCGAGGAGCGACAGAGACACAACTGACGGGGAGACAGAGTGTGAAAGAGATGGACGGAAGTGGAAGGAAAGAGGAGAAATATGAAAAATTAGGTTGTTAAGTGATGAAAAAGAGACGACATGAGATATTCCGGTATGAGAGACAGAGAAGCAAAGAGGGAAGGAAAGAATGAGCAAAGTGCATGAGAAAGAGCGACTGAGAGAGACAGATAAAGGGCAGGTGGAAGGGAAGAGACCGCGGAACCAAAAGAAAGCAGAAAAAAAAGAGAGAGAGAGAGACAGAGACAGAGAGAGAGAGAGAGAGAGAGAGAGGGAGAGAGAGAGAGAAAGAGAGGAAGGAGAGAGAAGAGGTGAAGGAGGAAGGACACTGATTCTGATGATGCGAATCCTCGTCATTCCTAGTTGTTCATTTTCCTTCGGGTAATTCTATGGGTCCTCCCCTCTCCCTCAATCCTATAAAAGGCACATCCTCATCAGCAGCCCACGAAAGGCAGTCGGTGCTCTCCCATCGCTGGTGCATTCTGATCCCTCTCTGCCGCTCCATCGTCCCAGCGAGTGCGAAGGCACATGACTCCAACAGCTCCTAGCGCTGAAAGGCAGGTAGTCCCCTATGGACCGCTGAAGCTGAGGGCTAAGATAGTAAAGGGTAAGTGTGGACTTTATAAGTCGCTTCTTTCTCTCTCTCTCCCTCTCGCTCTCTCTCTCTCTCTGTCTCACTCTGCCTCTCTCCTCTCTCTGTTCTTGACCGTCACCGTCGCCGTTGTCAGTAGTGAGAGCTCAGTCTCTTAGCTCCTGTGCTCGTTGCTTTGATCCTCCTGTCCGAGTCTTCGTTCTATGAGAGCCCCTACTTTTATCGCTGTTAAAGAGTCTCACTGGTCCGCTCCCTGCTGCGGCTATTACAGGCTTCCAGCGGGGAAGTTCGGAACTTGGCTATCCCACGGCCAACCTTTCCCCTGAGGACTTGGGAGATGAAGTATTTTCATCTCTAGAGCCTGGTGTGTACACTGGCTGGGCTTCTCTGTCGGGCAAGTACAAGGAGGGCGGTCCATACATGGCTGCGGTCAGCATAGGCTGGAATCCAGTGTATAACAACAAGGTGAGCCATGGATTGGGGAGATGGGCATAGGAAAGACGATGAAAGCTTGAAGGCGGTAGAATCGAGGAGAAGAGAGGAGCGGCAAAGGGAAATAGATAGAAAACAGGCTAATCTAAAAGATGACCATTGAGATGGGAATGCGACAGGATAAGTAGTGCCTCCCTGGATGCGTGCTCTTAAGAACCCCGCCAGAGAGGGAAGAGAGTTAGAGCCAAAGCGAGAGACAGTTGATCTGGGAGACAAACTACTTTAGAGTGTGATTGAGGGACAGGTTGCCACCTCTGACGCCTTTGCCCTTGGTGACAATTATCGTCTTGTGCACGCTATAGGAAAAGACTGTCGAGCCCTATCTTCTTCACAAGTTTGAGGAGAACTTTTACGGAGAGACGATGAAGCTCATCATCTGTGGCTACGTACGGCCAATGTTGAACTTCACTTCGCTGCAGGAGCTTATTGACGCTATAGAGGCGGACTGCAGAATCACGCAAGAGACCCTCGACCTGGAGCCGTATAAGGTACCACGGCCAGTTTTAGTCTTCATGGCTTGCTCTTCAACTAGGGCGTACGTGAAATAAGTAGTCTAACTCTTGTTCTCGTCTTACAGGCTTTGAAGACAGACAGCTTCTTGAGCTGTTCCTAGCGCCCAGCTATGCCTGCGCATGCAGCCTGAACGTGATCTGCCATCCCCATCCTACTGTTTCCTGCATCTAGCTCTCCTGTCTCTTCTAAGGTCCCTCAGCCTTCCTCTGAAATCGTCTCTTCGTCCTTTCTTCTGATAGGCAGTTGTGTGGGCCTTTTGCCTCAGAACTAGGTGCACCACAGCTATATTTAGCGACTTAAGTTATTCCCACCATTTGGTCCGATTCTCGCTGCATCTGCTTTGTCAGCTGACAAAGCTCCTGATATTGGCTCCTTCTGAGTCCAGTAGCCCAAGAAGCTGTCTCTGGAAAGTACAATTCGTAAGGCAGCGTAGGGCACGGTCTTGACCTTAGCTGCATTGGACCCCAAACTTTTTAATCCTCTCCTAATGCTTAGCTTCGATCCCAGAGTCTATAGAAGTGAGAAGTAATCGTGGTGACAGCAATAAAGACTAGAGCGGTTGAGAGAAGGAGCTCGGGAACTTTTTGTAGGGTGGACTTTTTGGTCTGACGCCTTAGAGTAGCCATCTCCACAGCGCTTTGAGCCCACTCTGGGCCATGATTGTGTCCACCAGGCAGTAGTCCTGCCCTAAGCTTTGCTTGTTCTTCATTTAGACACTCCAACACTCCAAAGAGCACCTAATGCAAGCCGCAGTCAGTCTATAAGGACCTTTCATCCCCTTTCTTTGTCGTTGCCATGTCCCACGGCTCTCCTTAGCGAGTCTCTCTCGCATCGTAGCCATCCATCGGCGAGAGACTTTCCGCAGGCTCTTCCTGTCTCAGTATCCGCCATTGCGCTGTTCTGGTTCCCTGTTCACTTACCGGCACTCCTGTCTCAAGGTTCAGTTTCATGATACCCTGCGTCACTCCCTCAGAGATGTACTCGAAGTGCATCGTGTCACCCTTAATGAGGCAGCCCACGCATATCACCGCATCAACTTTCTCCTTCTTGATGACCCTGCTGGCTGTGTAAGGCAGCTCGTAGGCGCCTGGACACTGATAGAGAAGGATATCCTAGAGCGATAGAGCAAGACGAAAGTTCTGAGTATAGGGAAGAAGCTGGTGGAAGACTAAAGGGTAAATGTCACTGGCAAGATGACGCGTGAAGAGCAGCTGAAGAGACTGAGACGAAGTTCAGCAAGCGAGAACTAATAGAGAAGCAGGAATACGTGCAGGACTGCGTCCATGAGGGGTGAGTGGGCTGGGGTGACGTAGTAGATAAGAGTGTCAGCCAACCTTCTCTTTGAGGTTCAACTTCTTGAGCTCCTCTTGAGCACCCGAGACTATCGCCGAAATGACCGCCTCATTCCATCGAGTGTAGCAGATGGCTTCATGGCGAGATAGATTGGACATTTGAAGTAGATGGAGAGGTTTGTTAGCACGTAGATCACCATAAGTCCAGCACTATTGGGACCACGCTGCCTACCGATTCTGAGGCCAGTGCCATCCAGCTCCCGGTCTCTAATCCCTTTCACAGCCTCCGCGGTCTTCTCGTACGTCGCCATGACAGGTATCCCAAGATCTTTACTTCAGTAGGACTGGGGAAGGTTGATGAGGCCGTTGATGAATCTCAGATGAAGCATCAGGAAGAGGATTAACGCCTGCTTCCGGTCGCTCATCGAGGATGCACAGTTCTAAGATCTTCGTCTTCAATCGGCAGCAGATCTAGATAGAGACGATCACGATCAAGAAGCTTGCATTATCGGTTAGCAGCTTTTCGGGGCGTTACCGGGTGGTGGACGAACTTTCAATGGCTTGAAGCCATGGATAAGAAGCTCTTTATTCTAGGATCTCCTTGACAGTATCTGTGCTGCATCCGCTCATCAGCGACTGGTGAAGCACCATCTAGAGCTTCATCAATCGCCTCAGACATGAGTGGAGGGTCTCTCCGCAATATCCTAGTAGCCCCTTCTTCTGGTTTTGATCTTTAGATACTATGGCGCATCGCTGCCCTTTGTAGGAGCCCGAGGTCGTCCTAGCGCATTGATCTTGGCCTCCGAGACGAGAGAGCCTCATCGTTATCGAGGCCTGGCTTAAAGAGGTGGTTTTCTGAAAACTCTTAACCTTTCACCGCGTGAGATATGGTGCCAACCAGTGAGAGGGTCTTCTTCTTCACGACTGGGTTTGCCGCTGCCCTGGGTCTTCTAGCAGTCCAACACTTCCTGCTGCAACATCTAGCAAAGGGGAGGAAGTCGGCGGATGACAAGCACAAGCAGTGGGCGGATGCCAGTTCTCCCAAGAGTTCAGGCTCCTTGTCGACGCCCGGCAGTCCCACATCCTCATCTGTTATTGGTGTAAGAGACCCCGCACATTTGGAGCACTGTCAGGTGAGTGGAGCTGCCAGTCATAGTGCATAGTGAAGGCTGCCCTTCGACGAATGAAGAACCTTCTCTTCTTGCATTTGGTTAAAGAAGCTATCCCCTTGCTCCGATATATCAGAACAGATGTCTGGCACGACTACCTCTTTGTCGGCCGCCGATCAGGCTGTTTGATGCTGGTGCTTTGACGCTACTTTGTGACGATGCTAATATCTGTTGTTGAGGTTGAGTTTTCCTCCGTTCTCCTCTATGTGAGCCTGGTACTCTTCGTGCTGCCGCCTGTCTCCCGCTAGCGCGCTCACGGATCTCTCCCACAATCAGGAGGTCATCAACTCTAGGAAGGCTAGCGTCCACGATAGTGAAGATAGTCCTATAATTATTGCGGTAGCAGGAGGCACGGGATCGGGCAAAACGACGCTAAGCCGTGCAATTGTAGAACGATTCGGAGAGGAAGATGTGACGTACATCAACCACGACTTCTACTATAAGGACCTCAGTCATCTAACCCTTGAGCAAAGAGCTAAGGTATCACTTTATGAATCTTTCTTTCAGCGCTATTCGCACACGAGCGCTCTGTGGCTTTTACTCGTGGGATGGGCCATGTCCATTGTCTAACTTCAGATGCCGCAGCACAACTTCGATCATCCTGAGGCTCTGGACACCGATCTCTTGATCTCGCATCTGAAGCTATTAAGAGAAGGGAACACAGTGCTCATTCCTCAGTATAACTTCAAGACCCATTCCAGAGAGGAGAGAACAGTTCCGACAAAATCCAAGAAAGTAATCTTACTGGAAGGGATCCTCATCTTTGCCGGTATGTATGCGTTTGGACTTGTCGTTCAAATCTGCCGAGAAGGCCGACATCAGCACGAGGGCTGTTGCTAAGCATCTCTTTCTATCGATCCAGATCCACAATTAGTGGAGCTGCTAGATGTGAAGATTTTTGTGGATACACCTGCAGACATACGCTTCATTCGAAGACTGAGAAGAGATATATCCGAGCGCGGAAGGACGGTTGAAAGCGTAGTAGGGCAATATAACACAACCGTTAGGCCTATGCACTTGACATTCGTTGAGCCGTCGAAGCAGCTCGCTGACATCATTATCCCGTTTGGGCTGAACCGTATTGCTCTAGATATGGTAGTGTCACGGCTGCGAGCTTACGTGGCGAACTCCTGCTAGTTCTCTCGGTTTTATGAGGCTGATCCATGTTATGCAATTATAATAGAGCAGTTTTCTTAATGCTGAGCTTTCAGACGCACGAATCAGGCTGTCCGTATACACGCAGCAAGAGACCATGATGACTGCTAAAGGCACTTCGACAGCGTGGCCTGAAAAAGTGAAAGTTTGTCATGACCTTCTGACCCGCGGATTACTCCGATCCTAATATTTCAGCTGAAGGAGTCTCCACTGCCTGCCTACATAGAAACTCAACCTGGTACAAGGCTGTCAAAGAGGTAACGGAAGGAAGCGCAGAGAAAAAAGACACAGAATCCAGCATCTCTTTTCCATATTACTGGCACATGCACAGCGTCCCTTGACATGCGCCCTAGTGGTGTCGCAAAATGTCTTACGCTGCGAGGCGGACTTTCGTGAGCTTACCACTAGTCCTTCCCATGGACAATCAAGAACGAGGCCACGATAAAGATAGCCTTATTGCACATTGACGTAGATTCCACGGCCATTCCTGGTCCTAGTACCCATCCGCCTCATGGTCACCGCTTAGACTAGAGGTCTCCCTAGCTAGCTAAAGGATGTCAGGAAACAGTTGTCTTTGGCTATTCCTGTGATCCTTGTTCGAGAAAGCCCCACGATGCGATACCATTAGACATAGGACTAATTCATCAACAAAGACGTCAGGAGTTCAAGAAGTCCATGGTTACAGAAGCAAGTGGCTATGTCTTCTCCCGCAAAGATATCGATCTTGTGGCAGCCTCCTAGGCCTTTATTTGCATAGATCGCGCTACTGCTGCCAGCATCCTGACACTACTTCCTGCAAATGTGACTCTCCTTCCAACATGGCACAGGGGCCCTGCCATCGAATCCTTGATGTGTCTTTAGAACCGAACTGTATCCTACAGTAGTCCCCTCCAACTCTCTCGTGTAATATAAGACTTCGTGTACTCGTAACAGATTGAACAGCCCTTCAGTCTTTTCCTGGCCTTGCTGTCTGCGTGCCTCATAGAGTCATCAGACTGTAGGAACAGCCACCGAACGGTACGAGTTACATCGACGTCGCCGCGGTGGGCACCCAATAATGGCGTGTTTCCCAAAGTTATCTTCCCCCCTTTGTCCATACAGAGTCAGCATTGGACAGCCAGCCCGCTAGTCATATCCCAGCCAATGGGAGGCGAGATCCAGGACAAGCAGCCAATCGGAGGGAAAAGGGTTGTACTTTGCCCTTGCCAGTTCTGGTGCCTCATCACCACGTGAAACCTTCACAGAATCATTGAAAGAAACTTACCCTTTAACACCACAGTTACAACATCAGTCCGGAAAGATTCAGCCATATCATAGCTTTCACTCTCGAGGGCGGACAGCATTGCATAAGAACGGACCCAAACAGCCCCAACTGCCCACTGCCATGGAACCAACAAGGAGCCAACAAACTTTGTCCTCTGAAGCCCGTTATAATCCTAGACCCGCAACGAACCAGCACTTAAGGAAAGGGGATGATCGGTTATGGTTTTATAATGGCCGATAGATATCGAAGAGGTTCTTTTGTTCTATAGTCTTAGACGAACCTTAGGTAAACTTAGGTAATTTAGATAGTCCAAAGAATAAAAGCGCGGGTTACGGAAAGCTCTGATCACCCCCTCCAAAGTGTGTGAGAGGAGGGGACAGCTTCACGTCTCTACTTTTGTATGATAGTTCTATCTCGATAATAATAAGAGCCGGACTCTACCACAAGCATGAAGAAGAGTTTCCAGAGTTCAAGAGAAAGACAGAGCTTATGAGACCCGCTGTATCTCTTCTGGCGCCGAACATCATCAGCCAGATTTCCCGACATTGCCCGCAAAGACCCCGACCCTCCTCACACTCATCGTTTGAGCTCAAGCGGCAAGGTGGGCGGAGCTCCAGGTTCCTGAGTTCGTTCATTCTGGCCATGCCATAACCTCCTTCTCCTGCGCCGTGCACCATCAGTCTCCACTCTTGGGGCATTGTGCAGACTCAGCAGCATATGAGCTGGCCAATCGTCAGTGTTTAAGCTAGGGTGAGCCACATACGGTAGGCTCAAGACTGAGAAATAACTCCCAAAATGAGGCTCTACGCAACAGGCATCCTAGCCGCGGTTCTCCTTTCTTTTCCTCAGGCGGAGTGCCAGGACTTTCCTCTGCGACTATTCGGTATTGGTGACTGGGGCAACACGCAACCGGAGACAGGAGCAGACAAAGATGCACAGCGGAGAGTGGCAGAAGCAATGGCAAAGTATGGAGCTTCGGTGCGCCCTGTCGCGGTGGCAACCCATGGGGACAACTTTTACTGGGGCGGGCTGGCAAATCCTAACCATGAGAAGTTTCAAGAGGCGTTCGAGAACGTCTACACCGGAGATTCGTTGAAAGATGTTCCATTTCTGTTGACTTTAGGAAACCATGACATAGGAGGCAATGCCTACTTATGCGGCAAGGATCCGGGAACTAGTGCACAACACGACAAGTGGCATGTACCATGCAACAGTAAGCAGGAAGCGATAGATGCAACACGCATGTATTACCAGGCATCTCAGAGCTACAGTTCTCAGAAGAAAGGCTCTGGAAGGCTTACCTTTGATGGAGCTTACTATATGCGGGCGTTTAAGGTGGGCTCGCTCAGTGTGGAAGTCTATATTGTGGATACCAATGTAGTCGATAGTGGACATATTTGCTGCCAGAAGGACGGCTACGGACAATGTGCGGACCGCATGGGCGGTGTCCCTAGAGAAACCTTTGATGGGTGTATGGAAGTCTTACGACAATCCTTCAGCGAGAGCATGGCAAAACTCGGGCAGGATTTGGACAAGTCAACGGCAACTTGGAAGGTTGTGAGCACCCACTACTGTCCCACAAGACATATTGGAGGGCCCGAACTCCAGAGCATTGTCAGCACGGTGAAGGACAGGGTACATGTATGGATGTGTGGGCACACCCACACAACGGTTCATGACTATATGAGCGTACCGAAACTGCACGTTCTCATGAATGGTGCTGGAGGTGGGATTGTTCTTGATGGTCCTTCTTCTCTGGGGGAATCTGGCGAAGTCAGTACGGTCTGGGCCCCTCCTCGATCAGCCTATGCGTTCACGGATCTTCAGATGTCTGCAGAGTGGATGAAGATTAGCTTCGTCACCTATGACACGACTGTTACTGGGGGAAAAGAGGTAATGGCGTGCAGGGCCATTCCGGTCAAACCAGGACCAGCAGTGGAATGCGACACCCTGCCGTCCCAAGCCCCCGCGGTCGAGCAGCCCCCCGTTGGTGACAAAGCTGCTAATCAGTCCTCAGAGGGCAGTGCCCAAGAGCCAGGCGGCACTCAAGGCGACTCTTCGCCTACGGCTTTGCTCTTGCCTACCACGACTTCTTCCTCAGTTGACAACGTAGTACAGCAGGGGAGTATCATTGGTAGTGACTCTGGTGATCCCACTGCTGTCAATGAGGCAGCCGCGTCGGGAGCGAGTCGGAACAGCACTACCGTGATGCTCTCAGTGGTAATGTCCTTAGCAGGTGTGGGAGCAATTGTGGTAGGCGCCGCGATGTGGTATAGACGACGACGGAACACTAGGTGGAGAGCTAGCGAGCTGCAAGAATCTATGGTCTACGATCCTAGGAGCAGAACGCCTAGAGAATCTTCAGTAGTGTTTGACTCGCGAAGAGGCACCACTCTACTGCGACTATAGAAGCGACGATAGTAACGGTCGCTAGTTGACTCGTGTGTTAACAATTCGTATTTATTGGGGCTCGCCCTGTGATATGCTCGTTCATCTTGACTAGTCGCGTGCTGTTCGTGGCTCTTGCGTTAACTATCGATAATTGGGAAAAGTATTAGTTCATCAACTCATGTGGCCAGCCGTTCTTTCTTTTCTTTCCCTAGGACAGGAGCTCTTGACCCCGAAGCTGTACCCACAGCCACTGACGTTTAGCGCAGAGAGCGCCACTTTGCCTAGTGACAGTGTCCTCAGTAGTGCAATCATTGGATAGAGTAGGCCTTAGAGGTTGTCATGGGTCCCTAATTACACCTTTTCCGTCGCCAGATGACAGGTGAATCGGTCTTTCCCTCTCTCTTCAGACACTCACCCAAGATGACCCTTTACTGATTAGTTCTATGCCGAAAGTCTGCTAGCTAGCTGCAAGCCTCAACAATGCATGACCGAGCGAAGCCTGTTGGGTCCTCTACTACTGGAACTTCCTAGCAAAGTCTCATGATGCTGCAGGATATCTATAGGAGAGCAGGGTGGAACGGGGTTGGGGGAGGAAGGGGAAAGGAAAATCTTTCCCCTCGGTCAAGCAAAGTCTGATGGGGAGCTGATTTTCCCTGATACCCCAGTTTGGCATATATGTCAAAATCGGGCTCTTTGATCTCTATGTTTCTGAACCCATCATCCTATCGAAAGGGTGTCTTGGGAAATAAATGTCACATTCGACTTTGTTCCTTTGACGACCTGACGATCTTATTCCACCACTCTTTCCCCCATCTCTCTCGGACTCTTCCTCACCTTTGGCCCGTCCTTTCCTCTGCTTCTAGGATACGTCTTCTGCCTCTGTCTCTCTGCTCATGTCATCGTCTCCTGTCATCATCGAAACCCAATCAGCATCCCAGACCAGCCTCGCTCCTCCCTCCTCCCACCACTGAGCAGGCGTCTCCCTCGCTCTCTCCTCCTCTCTGTTCTATGAGGATCGAAAAGCTTCTTCACTCTTCCTCTTAGCGCGTCGTGCAGGGTGACGTGTTCAAGCCCCCGCTCTCCAAACTCCTTCCTCCTCAGCAGCTGCCGTTATAACAGCGCAATACCTTGATCTGCTGGTCATTCTAGGGTACATACCGGCGCTGGATTGACCAGATAGTCTCTCTTTGACCCAAGTCATCAGCCCTGATAGGATCACATCGTTTCCTTCGTTTTGACGAGATCTGGTCGTCCAGACCTCATTTGTGAATTTGACTCTTAGTCTTCAAGACCGATACAGACGCCAACGCATCTACTTACCGATCTTCGCCGCTCAATAGGACAAGGAGCATGGTAGAGACAAGGCATAACCCAGTAGCTCCGGAGCTTGGATCTCTCCGGACGGTGGACATGTTCACTGCCATACAGATTAGGGGCTTGACCATCCGGAACCGGATCATGTTGAGCCCAATGTGCATGTACCATTGTGAAAACAAGGACGGAGTTGCATCTGACTTCCACGTCATGCACTACGGAACAAGGGCGCTGGGAGGGACTGGCATTGTATGCGTAGAGGCAACCGCAGTGGAACCAAAGGGCCGAATTTCTCCTCAAGATCTAGGGATTTGGGGTGACGAGCATGTAGAGCCTCTTAAGCGGGTCACTAGCATTATCAAGGAGAATGGCGCTGTCCCAGCCATTCAGCTAGCTCATGCAGGAAGAAAAGCAGCAACTTATAGGCCCTGGGGCGTAGGTACTAAGAGAGGGGCTATTCCTGAGGACGAGAGCTGGGAACTTGATGCTCCAAGTTCTATCGCATGGGGCACGCACTATCCTACCCCTCGTGAGCTAACTGTGGACGAGATCAAGGAGAAGGTCAATCTCTTCAAGCAAGCTGCAGAGAGAGCCCTAGCCGCCGGGTTCCAGATTATTGAGATTCATGGGGCCCACGGCTATCTCATCCACGAGTTCCTTTCGCCTGTCACCAACAAGCGGACGGACAGCTATGGCGGGAGCTTCGAGAATCGTATAAGCTTTCTCTTGGAAGTCGTGGATGCCGTTAGGAGTGTATGGCCCGAAGATCTTCCTGTGTTCCTCCGTATTTCAGCTGATGATTGGCATGAGAGTGGCTGGACGCCAGAAGACTCTGCTCGTCTAGCCCAAGTGGTAAGGGAACACGGCGTGGACCTTGTCGATTGCTCCGCAGGAGCTATCTCAAACGACGTCAAGTACCCAGCATCTCTCGGTCAGCAAGGCTATCAAATTTACCTCGCTGAGAAGGTGAAGAAGGAAGGCGGCGGTGTGCTTTCAGGCGCCGTAGGAGGCATCAAGGAGCCTGCATTTGCCGACAGCATTATAAAGGAGGGTAAAGCTGACATCGTGATTATTGGGCGGCAAATGCTTGCAGACCCATTCTGGCCTAATCATGCAGCTGTGGAGCTGAAGCAGAGAGAGCGGTTAGACTATGCCCCAGTCTACAGATGGGCGATCAAGTAAGGGAGATGGTGGGAAGGAGACAGAAGGAATATACTATTTAAAGCTTTTAACTCAACCTCTAATTAACACACATATTTGAAAGGATTGCTCTGTATGAAGTCTGTCAAATGCACCTTGTACAGAGTCGGGAGCGCCATCCATCATATCTTCAAAGGATGAGGTGCTGCATCTAGTGCCGTGAGCAGGTATCCAATGTGAAGAAGAAGCCATGACGGGAGGGGTTTGAGGGACAAACAGACTGCCGTTGGCTCCATCTACCAGGATGGGTCTCGTCCAAAGCGGCACTGCGACGACAGATCATAATCTCCAGAGATCCATCATCCATCACCTCCAACATGCATGAACTTTGGCTGAAATGTTTCCATCGTCGGGACCTAGCTGTACACAGTGAAGAGGGCTTGAAAGAATGAGATGATACTTTCTTGATGAAAGCTTCATGGCCAGTCTAACCTTCATTCACATCATCGAAAGGACACGCACGGCCACGCCATCATTAGAGACCTAGCAGGCCAGCAGATAAGGAGCGCTTCCGTACGAGAACATGCAAGCAATGTCACACCGATAGGAGAGAAGCTGAACCGCCAGTGAGAAGTCGAGAGCAGACCCGATGGATGAGAGATAGAAATAGTCAGGATGTTAAGAGCTTGATAGCTGCAGCTACACTCAGTCAACGTCAAGTAAGTCACAGCAGATACTGCTGGAAATGGTGACTATGGCCCCAGATGACACCATTGTACTAGAGCAACACTAGACGAACAAAGGCGATGAGGCTAGGTTTGGGTCATCCTACTATCGGAGGACTAAGTTGACCTTCCGGGAGCGGGAAAGCGCCAGCCTCGCGGCCAGAGGGTCCCTACGAGGAGAGTAAAAGCCAGACCCCCAATAAAGATGACAGTAGCACAAGTTCTCCTCTTCCTACTATCGATTCAGACTTATGGAAAGTTTACGGTGGCAACCCGTGCAGGTGACGATATGCTGCTTCCTTGACTGACCCGATGCAGGCCTTTAACCATAACCCGCTCATGCACCCCTGCGCCTATAACTTGACACTCCTGCTGTCTACCCTCGGTGTCTGCGACTCCCAGCTTGGTTGGAGGCTTCCGATAACTGTACGCAAGCCTGCTTTCAATATTGTGCTTGTCCATTGGGCATAAATAAGGTGCAGAGCTTACACACAATAGCTGCTGCATGATAGCGTGTTGATGGGTTTGAATGACGCTCTTCCAGGTACCTTGTAGCGGGAATGGGAACTGTATCGAGGGTGTCTGCCAGTGCTTCGGTGGATTTGAATCGTCTGATCCTACTCAAGCAAACTGCGATGTTTGTAAGTGGAAGGAGTGTGCCAGTTCCCTCTGCCAACCTGGATCTTCAGACATCAAGTGCTACCTGATCCGCTTCTGTCCCTCCTTGCCTAAGTCTTATAAGGTTGATTGTCTTTTCCCTCCTCGCCTGTCAATCCAGTAGTCTAGTAGCTTCTCTCCTTTGATGCAGTAGCTCTCCTCAGCTAAGCCTCCCTAGACCCTGGTATGTTAAGTTAACAGCACTTTCTTAACATCTGCAGTGGTTCTTGGCATAAGCAGCTACCCGTACCTCATAGCTACCACTGCAGCAGCCATCACTCTCATCATTACCATCCCGTCCTCGCTCATGGTTTTCCTACTGCGGCGGAAGAAGTCAATCATTGAGATGAGGCCAATTCTTTCCCAGCTGATCAATGGTGGCGTGGTTCTAGGAATGAGCGCTCTTCTATATGCCCTGAATAATGAATCTTCCAACGCGGATTGTGCTGCCATCTGGGCCGTACTGGACTACTCCTTCGTCATTACGTATGGGACGCTTCTCCTCAAGGTACACCGCATCTCATTCTACGATGTGCGGGACACACTCAGGTTTGGCGCTTAGTGGCATGTCTTGTGGTTGCAGATGTTGAGTATCTCTCGGACTGTGACATCCAAGAACTCCATTGCATTGGACGACCGATGGGTTATGAAGGGCCTACTAGCCCTCCTCCTCATCAACACAGCTGTACTTGGTATTGTGTATGGTAAAATGACCCTCGTCTATCTCAGAACTCATCCCTTGATCGCCTGACTACTTCTTCCTCCTTTTCCGATATGGAAAAGGGGTTCAGGGCGTGGACACTTTCAGTGACAGTCAGACAGCGAGTCAGCTTAGCCGGGAGGAGGGAATCACTGCTATGGTAAGGAACCTTGGTCAGCGGTAACTAGATGGCTTAAGCATTCATGTCTTTGGAAATACGCCAAGAACTTTCAGTCCTGTTGCCCGACTTGGGTTGGGGCTCTAGTCTGTGCCAGTCGCCCAGTTCTATCTCTTGACAACTGAGAGTAGAACCTTGAAGTTTTATAGCACGTCTTCTCCACAATTGCCTGACTTTCTCGGACCGCCACAGGGCCCGGACCAGTCTGATGAATATTTAATCTTGCTGTGCTTCTGATTGGTACAGACATATCGCGGCTGTGTCTTGAGAGACTATGGCCTCATTCTCTCCATAATCATAACTAAGGCCCTCCTTGTCCTTGGAACTTTCATCATCAGCTTCAGGTCCAGAAGGGCCCCGGAGCCCCATGGAGGTATGCAGATTGTTATTGGGATATTCATATTCCGGCCGTTATTGTCTCGCCTTACATTCCCCATTCTTACCTCTCTCTTCCAGCGGAGAGTCGGGCCATTCTCTTCGCCATCTTCACTTCGGGTTGCGGTTGGGGTGTGGCCGGGCTACTCCTACTTCCCAATCTTCAGGTCCCTGGCGTAAATTATCAGTATATGTGTGTCTCCATAGGCATGGCGCTTTCCTTCGTAAGTATTCACTACTAACTGGTCGTTCCCTACTTTCGGCTAGTCAATGGTTGTAACATCTCACTTTACTGCTCAATATCCTTAACATGGTCTCATCGCCGACCATCCCTCTCTCACTGAACTGCTCTCGTGTCCAGAGTATCTGTGTTCTATCTTCGGTGGGTCCTGCAATGCGTAACCATTTCTATAGCAGCCGCTCACGGTTTCTGGTAAGTGGCTTGTCCTCGATAACACTAAGCCTTCACCCCCAGGATCCTCATTATGCTCACCAATATCACCCCATTGCCTCTCTGTGGCTTATTGCCCACAGATTGCTCCAGTCCATTTTTTGAGCCTATCAGCTAAAGGAGACGGGCTTAATGTGCAGGACCCTGGCAGCGTTAATGACCTGCTTATAAAGACCGACTGGTCAGGTAAGTTGAGGAACAATGTGGCCGATAGAGCGACAAAGGAACTTCATCCACACCCTCATTCGGCGGGGCAGAGCGCAGCGTGCATCCCATCTAAAGTAGGGCGAGAAAAGAAGGCTGGTTACCAGGCAGATAACAGGGAACATAAGACATTGACAGTCTTTCCTTAGACTTCAATAAGGTGGAAAGACTACACCAGCAGTTGGAGACATTGGGCTACCCGCTCACATCGTTGCCAGAGCTTCTTCTTTTCCTCCTGTCCGGGGACATCAAGATAAATAAAATGAGAGCCTATGCGGTGCGCTGTCTAAAGGTATTCGGCCCTTGCAGCCTTTCATCGTGTTGCCATGGCAGAAGATCCTTCGTCCTCCACTGTCTTTATCTGATCTTGGGCTCCCTCATGGTCCGTAATCAATGTCACGCTTAACTGTGTACTCTTTGTTCTCAAGCTTGCGCGATTTATCTCAGCTTTCCACTCGTGAATCTCTTCTTGGCATTCTTGGTCGCCCTGCACCGAATGATGTACTCCATGGGCCTCAGTTTGCACCTGCCTTCAGGAGCTGGACAGCACAGACCTGGAGTTCCTACTCCCACAATTGGTACAGGCTCTACGTTATGAGCCCCAGCTCAATGATCCTTCTTGTGGCCATTCTGAAACCCGGCATGCCTGCGAGGATGAGAGCCCGCTTGCATCCTTTTTAATAGCAAGAGCGATAGAAGAGGAGGTGTTCGGCACTGCTTTCCATTGGCAACTAGAAGTAGAGCTTCATGCCGAGATGTTGGTTACCTACAATGTGGTACGAGGCAGGAAGAGACTTGTAGAGATGTCGGTCTCCTTTTTCTTCGTCCTATATAGGCTCCTTCGGCTCCCTTTTCCCTTCTTGTTTCAGGCCTGCCTAGGCTAATATGCATACGAGGAGTCAACGGATTCCGTAGATAGAACCAACACAGCCTGTCCTTCGACTGTTGCTAAGCTAAGCCTGGTTGGCGCCGTAGGACGGATTTCTTAAGAAGGTGTCCAGACCGAGTGATGTCATTTACATCTACAAAGGGTAAGTTGACCTGCTGAGGCGAGAGAACGAAGGCAAAATGAGAGAGCAGCCGGTTCTGAGCAATGGCTGTCGACGGCCATATCCAGGACCAATGCTCGCACTCTTATACCCATATGATTGCCAGGGTTCAAGAAGTATTCATGCGAGAGCTGAAGGCAAAAAACCCCGAGCTGCTGCAAAAGATTCAAAACCAGCGCAACTTCATGGCCAGGATTCATGAGGCGTGGAACGAGGCTGATGAGGAGGGAGGGAGCGCCTCCCAGAAGACAACCTATCTGCAAAAGAGTCTGGAAGCAGGGTAAGGATTGGCTAGTAGATTGCCCTCTGAAGTAAAAGAAGGTGGTCATCTGGTAAAGTCCATCAATGACCGTAAGAGAAGACAGAGAGGACGGAGAAGAGCGAGGAGGAGTTAAGATAAATGGAAGTAGAGTAGTACGGGGTGAAGAAACACGTAGTCTCAGGAAGCGCAGGGTTGAAGACATTCAGAAGCAAGGCTAATAGCTTTTTTCTTACGCAAGCGGGAAGTACGAAGACCTTGCACTTCTGTCACCTGGCACTACCCACCCACTTTACCCTCAAGTGATAGTCAAAGGACTAGATCCTCGTGGCTGCTTTTTTCTGAAGAGCAAGACACGACCCCTTTTGGTTGACTTTGTCATAGACAAGGAGGCTATGATCAAGCGTGAAGAGGAAAGGATAAGGACCAAGGAAATGGTGGGCTACCTCCTCTCGGTCTCCATGACAGACCGCTCCATACTGCAGTGTGTGATACCCCTGTCTCCTAAGCCCTATCACAGACTGCTCCTATTTATTGACTGTTGCCCTGGTAGATCTAGAGTTTAACTTAGAGCTCTCGACTTTGCAGGAAGAGTTCTACTCTGAAGACGATCAGGTACCCCAAGGAACTAAAAAGATTGCCAGCTACATTCAAAATGGGACCCTTACGTCCTACACTTCGCTCATCATTTGGCTAATCCTTTCACCCATGCGCGCCTGTCTGTAGGTCAACGCTAAGAAGTACCGCATCAAAATAAAGAACCTGAAAGCAGAGCAACTCCTGAACTTTGACTCCAGCAGCCTAAGTGACCCTTTCATCTGTGTCGAGTGTCTAGGCAGAATAAAGGCCACAGAGTAAGACCTCTTGCGACACGGTCTTTCGCACGCTTAATATTCTTCTATAGACTTCCCTGAGCTTCAAGGCTTTCCTTTTTTCTTGGTTATCTCCTCTGAGCATACGTTGAGTAGGCTCTGACAGTTGTCTCTTACTTACGTATTAGGACTGTCATGGACTCTCTCTCTCCCCACTGGAAGGAAGAACTAGTTTTCACCGTCGGGCTGCGTCCCGATGTCCTGCTCTTCTCCTTGTTTGATGATGATGACTTTGGCAGTGAGAAGAAGGGTGATCATAAACGAAAGAAAGACTTTCTTGGAGAGAATAGTGTTCTCATTGAGGATGGCTGGTGGTCTATGAGGTTAGTCCTTCCCTAGTTTGCCCCGTTCTCTTTGTGCTCAGATGTGTACGTGTTGCAAGGCATTTTCTGTGGGCTTGGCAATGCTACTTTGATCTCTGGAGCCGCTGTTCTTCATTAGTGACTCTTATCAAGTCTCTGGTCTTGCAGCAATGCGCTGATCTAAGCTTCTGACGTGAACAGTCCCGAAGACCAAGAACGCACAGAAAGGACCCTAGAGCTTGAATTGGAGAGAGTGAGGAGAGGAGGAGGTGGAACGGAGAAAATTAAGAGTGGCAAAGTACACTTTAGTATAATCTGCGAGGAACTCGCGCCTCATTCCCCACAACCGCCATCCTCGTCTCTTCCGCCTGTTCCCGGTGCAGTCGCTCATAAGTTCACTCCCATCGCACCTAGTGCCCTGGAGAGCAACTACAGAGAAAGAGCGAGACAAGCAGTTGAAGGATTTCTCTCGTCACACTCCTGCCGGCTAATTTACAAAGCAGGGGACAATCTTCGCCAAGACGTACTGGCGCTACAACTGATGGGACACTTTGATTTTGTTCTGAAGCAGAGGGGCTTTGACTCGAAGATCACAAAGTACGGTTGTCTACCACTAGAGCCCACCCGGGTAAGCTCTTGTCCTCTTTGTTTCTAAACTCTCTAGTGTTTTAGCTGAGCTATAGGTCCTGCCAATATTTGCCTACGGGGTGCTGCCTCTCCTGGTTTCATCGACATTTCCATTATTCTGTCTCCTATACCTTGCAGCAGCCGTTGCCGTGTCCGTCTTGTTGGTCATCTTACTCTCATTAAATACTAACCACTCCGCTTAACTGTATCGATTGCTGGGTGTCACATGTCTCGGATCTCCTCAGGGTTTCATTGAAGTTGTCGACGCTATCCCCATCAGCAGAGCCCTGAGTGATTATAGCTCGCTCTCCTCCTTCCTCAAGAGCAAAGCTGGCGATATAGTCATGCCCAATGGTCTCGTTTCTGAACCAGCTTTTCATTTGCATGCCTCGTCTCCCCTTCCAGCTTCGCCGTGAATACTCTCTCCACTGCGCTACGAACTTGATGTTAACACTTAGTGTATCTGGCCTTCTGTCTAGAAGAATATGCTGCCCCATTCAGCATTCTTCCATGGCCATTAATAGCGTTCGCCATTGCGATCTTTACCTCTCATTCTTCTCGTAGGCATTCAGAAGGATATCTACAGCAACTACGTGCATTCCCTTGCGTCTGCCTGTGTACTTTCCTTCGTGCTGGGGGTGGGAGATCGCCATCTGGACAACATCATGATAAGCCCTTGTGGGAAAGTGTTGCATATAGACTTTGGATTTCTCTTTGGGAATGATCCGAAACCATCTCCCCCTCCATTCCGTCTCACACCTGAGATGGTGGCCGTTCTGGGAGGTCCAAGAAGTAAGGTGAGAGTATAAAACGACGAGGTCACGAAAGTAGGACTTAGAGGAGAATACGCTATGGTGCCAGATAGCGCAGGGCAACTAAGCGCTAGCAGACGCAAGGGGGGTGGGCCACTAAGCAAGCAGGGCCAGTGAACTGACAGTTTCCCGCTCCTGTGGGTTATCCTCTGCTGCCAGGAGTTCAAGTTCTTCATACGCCTTTGTCAAGACATCTACATCACCATACGCGGATCACCATCCCTCTATCTGATGATGGTCAATCTTATGAGAGATGCAGGCATACCTGACCTACAAGAAAAGCCAGATAGAGTTCTTGCGGAGGTGAGTAAGTCTCTGACATGGCTCATGCCCAATCCTCTCTATCTTTCGGTCCGTGTAGATGTAAGTAGCTCTCAGTTTTTGAATGTCTGCTCTCGAGCCGAAGGATAAGCGATGTATGAATCTATCATAACCGAGCTTCTCGCTTAATTCAGCTCCGCGCCAGATTGCTGCTTGGCAAGGACGATAAGAGGGCCCAAAAGTTTATGAAGCGGTTGGTACTGGAGAGTCAACAGCTCAGTACAGCTGTCCGGCTTAGCGTACAAGAGCTCCTTCACAAGTTTGCCGTCACTTTGTCATAAATTTGTTCACACTGAACGGAAAGACGAGTAGGTGGCTACGGGGTGCCTTTAAAGTAACGAGCTTCTTGTCCAATTGGCAAAGGCGCCGCTTAGTTCTCTATGCATTTAGCAGGGCTGTAGAAAGGCAGTCGTGAAGGAAGTCTTCACAGATAACGTCCTTAAGATGTCTATAGCCACTGCATTGCTTTGAAGGAGTAGTGAGTACTAAAACAGAAAGACATCGCCAGGAGCCACCAATACAGGTAGCCGTATCGCTCCCGTAGCTCCGGCATAATATCGAAGTTCATCCCATACACACCAGTCAAGAACTGCGCTGGCAAGAAAACAGCAAACACAATGATTGCAATCTTCATCCTCTTCTCAATGCGTGCCTCCTATATTCAGATCAATGTGCAAAGCGGACAAGAGAGTGAGTTTGGTCACTGCATCTGATCGTCGCTAGTAAGATGCATTCACCCTACCTGCATCTTGTAGAAAGCATAGGTTAATTTACGGCATTGAGAGATAAAAGTGTCCACAAGTTCAACGGCCTGAGAGGAAAGCGATTAGTCAAGACCAAACCGCTTCCAAAAGAAACGCCGTCTGCACTGCAATTAGCAAGGACATCAGCAGCAGTGGAGGGTACAAAGGTGAATCGACGGGAAAGCCTTGGAGTGAACAAAGGTGACGAAAACTAAGAGCCATAGGTTATTGGGTAAAGAACATCAAACAAGGATCGCCAAAAGTGCTGGTAGAGATAAGAGGCGCATACATCGCTGGCATCATCTCTCGTATCTCTTAAGTAGAAGACAGTGTTGGTATCTATGGCAGATGCTGCGATGAACTGATTGATGACATCAAGGTAGGGAAAGAGAATGCGACGAAGCTTGGCCAGTTGACCGCTGTGACAGAAGATGCATTAGTGACACTTTCCATGTATTGTAGATGCCATCTGGCGCAGTAAGCATCTCCATTCCCACAATGACATTCTAGAGTAACCTTTGAGCGAGATTCGCTGCTTACCTAAGCCTATGTATTCGCGAAATCTGGAATTGGTGGCGTTCAATGTTCATCTCGTGCTCAAGTATCTCAAGCTGCGTCTGAAAGGCCTCGACAACTGCCTATCATAAGCAGGAAGGAAGAGCAGCGCTTAGTGAACTCTTTCGCAAGCGCTATGATGTGTTGAGAAGGTGGCCCAGCGAGGTGACCATGCAGATATTGAGAGGCTAGGTGACAGTAGGCTAATGTATAAGGAATTTAGGAATTAGGCGCGCAAGGTGACAAATAGTCACCACACAGAGCCAAGACCGGCGACTTTTGGGAGAGCCTGGTGAGACTCAAGGAAGAGGGTTGCTAAGTTAGAATCAGGTCAGGAGACTCACCTTTGCCTCTCTAACCAGTTGATTTAGTATCTCATACGTTAGGAAGACTGCTCCTCCTGTCCTAAGCCGCGAAAGGCGATGGTTCATCTTCGCCACAATACCGCTCCACAAATGAGGAGGGCATTGGTCTAATATGGTCAACACTGTGCAGTCTTCGACTACCAGGATGTTGACCTATGCCACAATGCTAGTTAATGCAGAGTATCCGAATGAAGGGCAATTTGATATCATTCACTCACGACCAGGAATCACGACGAAGGACCATAGGTTGAAAGCCATTCATTGCAATGAATATGAGGGTAACATGAAACGGCAAGACCATCACACTTTGAGGTTATCTATGGATGTAATCAGGAACAGTGACACGGACATCTAATAACTCAGTCACGAGGAGGGAAAGGGGAAGAAAGAAGGGGATGTGGTATCTTCATCTTAAAACCCACCTGACCAAGCTTCAATTGCGTAAGATCGTCCATTGCAGGAATTGAGGGGGCAATTGAGGAGAGACTGTTTCCCTCGCTGTTCATAGAAAGGCGCTCCTCCAACTCTTCTAAAGCCTGATCTTTACGTTTGAGCTCCCTTATCGTTAATGCCTCCTCCACCTCCTCACTTTCTCCAAGAAGATGCAGCTGTTCCTCGGGGCCTCCAACCGATCTCCTCGACGCTGAGCTGCAACAACACGTTAAGCTCTATTCAGCAGAGCTGATGAGAAGAAGGCACTACAAAGAAGGCTCTATTCTCCCACCGTAACCAAGCCTTGCTCTGTAAGCGCATAAGACGGCGTATAGCGTCGTTCCACTGCCCCGACCGTCTACCTCCTTGGACCTTAGGACTGCCAGCTAAGGTTCCGTATCTAAGGAGGAATTGGTGAGTAACGGTATCAGACAGATATGGAGCCTGAAGCAAAAGGAAGCTTCGTCATTGCAAAGTTTATAGTTTGCCTCTACCTGGAAGTATGCCGATGAAGGGCTTGGGGAGACGAGATATTGTGAGGACTGCTGCCAGTGCTGGAGACTCCTAGTGCGGCGCCTCTCTTGTCCGGTCCGGAGATATTGTTGAATTTCGTGGTGGTCCAGCCGTACCATATTCTAGATGGTTTGGCCAGCAGGTTTCCCCCATCAATCTCATCATGATGGAAGGAGCCGTCATCTTCGTCTCCGTCTTCGACGTTCCCCTGCCCTAGTTGAACGACCGGTAGCACAATAAACAAATGATGCTCGTGCTGCTCAATCTTCGGTCGTTGACCTAGGTGAGGAAGCAACAGAAGTCAATACGTATCGAAGATTACAAATAAGCACATAACGAGCACAAGAGCCTTCAGCTAACAGAGAAAGAGGGAGGAGGGGAAGACATTTTTTTGCGCAAGCAGACAGCTAGGTTCCTGATGGACGGTTATTAGTAACACTAACCAAAGTGAAGAATGTCTTCAACTGCCAGGGGATGCAGCCTGTGCTTCACTGCTAGCCGCTTAAGAGCCAACTCGTTAACTCCACGTAGATTGACCCACCGAACAGTTGCCCAGGGGGGTAGGTTTGAATAGGTAAACCCTTCGAAGTCCTTGACGTGAAACAGAGAGCGCACCCTAAAAGAAAATGTTAAATCGCTGTCAAGAGGAGAATGTTATCGAATAGGCCCTCAACGAAATGCAGAGGACAACCACTAGCAGGCAGCTAAAAAAAGCATTCAGGAGTGCGCATCTGTTCTACAACATACAGTCTAGCCACGTGAAAATGACCAATTCAGCTTACCTTGATGGAGAATAGTCATGGACATCGAGTTCAACCGTGTCCTTTCTGAATGCTGAACCCTCAATAGATCTAACAGTGCTCGGGGAAAAGAGGTCTGCTAGCTTTATACGGAGTACCATAGATTCGAACTCTTCAAAGGTGACCCCGCCACTGTGGTCGCTATCCACCTATAGATGGGACCTTGAGCGGAGACTGGACTATCTATCCCTCTAATAGCGTTATTGTAGACCAAAAGAACGTTACTAGAGTAAGCAGAGGAACAAAAAAGAAGAGTCAAGATAAACCACGTCAGGGTGTTTTTAGGTACCCGTTTGAGCAAAGCCCTGAATGACGCTTGGTCCTCGCACCAGATGCCCAGTTGCTTGAGCCCCTCGTAGAAATCGTCGTAGGAGACCAATCCATCGGCTAATGCAGGGCACAACAGCCATGAATGGTAGGGGAAAGTTAGAAGACTACCAACCGGGCAGTGGAACGAAGCAAGTTTGTATGCTGGAACTTGAGGGGAGGCAAGACTTAACATTTTCAAGAATCTTACCGTTCAGATCAAGTTTGGAAAACAATCTCTGAAGTAGACTTCTGGTAGTGTCGAAGTAGCTGGAGGGAACAGATCAGCGAGGTGTCGTCAATTCATATGCCAACAAATGCGTACACTACTGGCCACAGCATCTTATCAGCTTGTAACATTCATCTTGAGCTATTATAGAAGCGTGCGCCCTTTCCAGCATGGAACTTACGGGTCTAGAAGTGAGAGGTCATCACTTATCTCTCGGTGTCTCTCTCCGTCGTCAAATGAGTGACGACGCCTGCTCAGTGGAGAAGCAATGACATTAAAGCCCTGCAGATCCACATCGCGAGTTTTGATGGAAGGAAATGTCTTTGGGCGAAGTGGGGTGGATCCTAAAGCGAGGGAGATTGAATAAAGTCAGAGTTAGCCCGCATGCCAAGCCTAAAAAGCGCCGAGCCCAATCAGGGGCAGATGAAGACAAGGCATAGAGAGGGCTAAATGGAATATACAGAGGGAGAAGATGGACGGAAGACACTCTCGTTCTCCTACCTCTTTCCTCCTTCCCAGAGTTTCGTTCATACTGAGCCAAAGTTTTCTTGGCCGATTCAAGAAAATAGGCTGTAGCGTTGTCAACATCCTGCGAACTCTTTCCTTCTTCATTCGTGGATGACTCGTCTGCAAAGAACGAGCTCTTTGATCTTTTCTCTCGATTAAGATCAAGATTCAAGCAGCTTAGATCGATTTTCTCCATCTTTCCCGAGCGCATCTTAGGTGTGCCATGGCCACGATTGCACAGGCTAGGAGCATACCTTTGTTCCTCTGGAGGCAAAACTGACTCCTGTTCAGAACGTGAGGTACTTTTATTGTCAGTGATGAATTCCAAGCACCCTAAAGAGGTAGCCAGCGGCGGAGAGCAAAAAGGCAGGATGAAGTACTAGTAATAACGGGACGAGCGACGGCAAGTAGAACCCAGCTAGTGGTATGGGTTTAGAAGTAATCCTAACTCGAGCTCTTACCTCCTCCTCCTGTCCCGGCTTTTGATTGCTTCCCCAGAGCCAGTTTGTCATGCGATCCCCGATTGACCCAGTGCGATAAAATGTGTAGGATTGTCTCTTGACTAGCAAAGGAGTGGTCTCGTACGAGTCTTTCGCCTGGATATGTTCAATTGCATCCTCTCCGTCCTTGGCGTCTGCTCTTGAGGCTCTTCTTCCAAAAGCCAGCTGCGTGACGGCTGGATTGCTAACAAAATCTCCATCGTTTTCTCCTTGTCTAAATTTATGCTCTGGCAGAACCGCAGTGGTGGTAATGTTCTGGTTGGCCTCTGGTCTTGAGCTCCGTCTGCCGAAAGGTAGCTGGGCAACCGCGGGGTTGATGGAGGTCTGTACATCTAGATCGCCTTGCTTGTCGGGACCAGTGACAACGTGAGACGCTCCGTCACTATGCTGAGAGCCAACTTTAGCCTCGGGCCGGGACCTCCTCCTGGAGAAGGGAAGTTGAGCGACGGCTGGACTGATAGCCTTCTGACCGCTGCTCTCCCTCTGCCTCTCGGGTGGTGGCCCTACCGCAATAAGTCCACTTGGCTTGTGGTTACTTGTCTGCCCTGACTCTTCAGGGCGAGATCTGGATCGTGTAAAAGGGATTTGCGCTACTGCTGGGCTTATGTTACGGGAGCGCTGCTCTCCAGAAAGACTATTACCTTCTTCAAAATTTCCTTCCAGGTCTTTTGAGCGGACATGCTTCTTGGCCTCAGCCGTCGGTGAGCTTGAGGAGGAACCAGGATGGGACCCTTGTCTGACGGGATCTGTGCTCAGTGGGAACTGGGGTGCTTCCCGAGATGAACTATTGCTTTCCATTGGGGCTCGTGCAGATCGAGCTTCTCCCTAGGCGATGTTCAGTGTCTCCATGCAATCTTCGCCATGGTGCCAATCACTTGAGCCCCACACTTCCACAAAGCGTTTCCCTTGACTCTACTGTTCGACTTGTACCTGATGTCGTCGCCCGCGTGAAGACTAGACAGCCCCTACTACCTATAGGGAACGAGTTCCATCTGAGACCGCGACTCAGAAGGTGAGGTCCTCAACCCGTGCGCCGCATGGTCAGCTTCTCTCTATGAACAACTCCTCTTACTATAAAGAACGACGTGCACCATATGAGCGAAGCAGCAGCAATGTTCTTCTGTCTATCATTTTATTGTTAAAGATCTGATCTGGTTAACACTGTGACGAAAAGAAGCGTTTTTAAGGTAACCTTATACATGGTTTACATAAGTAGTAAGGGTAAAGGCCTTTATTTTACTGTACGGGCGGCATTGCATGACCTGCTGACACGGACCAGATATCTTCGTATAGTTTCGGTCAGTGAAGCCGTGAAGCTGGCTGATCTTTTGACCATCATCAAGTTACAGAGGGAGCATACAGTCAAGGAGGACATAGAACAGCTAGAACAATCGTGCCATCTTTTTATAGGAGTTCATGAGAGGGAGGCGCACATCATCAGTCATATAGTGTGACATAGCTATTATATGTCGGTACCGCTAATTATAATCTGTCGATATTATAGTATCACCTCACGCCACAATCTCACTTTCTAGCAGCAGCAAGCCTAGCAGTACAAGCCGTAAGGCCCCGCTTTAGCCTTGCAGTAGTAGGTTGAAGCACGTTACTACCTTATTATGACAGAGGACCTGAGATCAAGGTTTGGAAGGATAAATCACAATCTACTTTCATAAATAACATCCGCGTCGCATTGACGATGCTTATCTTTATTTCTCATAATACTGATTATAAGGGCTGCTTACTAGCATTCAATGCATCTTCAGACGATTGCAGATTCTCTTGTCCTTAATATTTTCCTCCTTCCTTCGTCTTCTTCAGATGAGCTGATTGGCGCGTATTCACCCATATACGATGAGTGCTGTTGTCTACGTCTCTTTTTCCTTTATTCAGCGCGGAGTGATATTGCCCCTCCTCCTGCTGCCTTGTTGAATCACTTCCTTCCTGACAAGAACCACCGTTGGTCCCCGAGTGCTCCCTCTTGTGTCAAATTATTTCTTTCTTTCTTTTTCCCGCATTTCTTCCTCTTCTTGCACCGTCTTTTCCCACTTCTTTTGGGTGGTGAAGGCCAGCAGTTGCTGTTGACGGTGGCGTAACTCACATAATTCCCCTCCTTCCATCAAGAAATCTTCCAGGAAGAGGGTTGGTTGAGATGAAGAGTCATAGAGCCGGCGGACATGATTCTCCTTGCTCTTGAAGAACTGCAAGATAACTACGGGCGTCTTTGAAAGCCATGGTCACGTGAGAAGCCACCTATAATTGTATCTACCATAGCTCATGTTGCCTACAACAAACTAATTAAAAATCTACAGGCTAAGTTTGTTACGCATCGCCTCAGGGGCTTAGGGTTGATTCAAGAGCGGATCGGCCACTTTTCGTCACGAGACCTTTCAGTATTGAGACCGTCCATACTATCTAGTGATGACGCCTATTATAGTCTTCTTTCTGTCAACACGATGACAGAAGAGAAGCATCTCCTTGTTGTTGGGGCAGTATGCTTGCAGGTGCCGCAGTATATGTCGCAGCATCATGCGGTTCAACAGCTTCGATGATTTAGCCAGACTCGGAGAACACAGTCTTAGGTAAGACGTCGGGTAGGCGTGGTTCCTGAGCATTAGCAGCTTTTTGAGAGGGTCCACGACCCGATCGTACTCTCTGGCTATCGCTGTCATCTTATAGCAGGTACTGCTAGGCGTCTACAATAGGGACCGGTCCGCTCCTCTCTGATGTTCACACTCTCATCAAACAATATAAAAAATAGTAGTGACCGCATACTCACAGACCTCAATCCTTCGGGATACACAAGTTGATGGGTTCGCGCCTTCCAGTCGTGATGATGGTGTATATTGTATCCCTGCTCACCTTATTCCATATAGAAAACTGATGACTGATGACGGCAAAGGGTTTGGGGTGACACTGTGGCCTCCTCTCTATCATCAACCGGTAAGGCCATCTGAATGATCTGCAGCACCATTTGACAATGTGGTCAGCTGTCAAAGATCTTGAGCTGGTTGGCACTTCCTTCCTTGGTCGGCATAATAGCCGGTCAAGACCCAAAACGAAAAAGAGCTTGTCCTCACTACCCTTGAAAGGAAGCAGAAGCCCGCCACCAGTGTCCATCCTCCATACAGTTCCTAGTGCGGTAGGTTCTTAGGAAGGGAAGGGTGGACAGTGGGAGGAAAAACTGTGTTTCTGACCCCTGGATACAGGCTTGCTAACACTATACGAAAGGTAAGTGGTCTTATAACTGATCAGCTGTCCCGTGTAAGGAGGTAGGTGCGGGGGTTGACCGAAAGATGCGAATCATCATCCTTCCAATCCATCATCTTGCTGCCTGATGACACTTCATCACTCCGAGAGCTCATGCTACTCTCCTCTCCCAACAGATAGAGCTAGCAAGGAGGAGATGACCCCTAGCAGAGAATGGTAAAGTCCATGAAGGCAAGGAAGAGGCGTAGACTTTGCGCTGCCATCATCCTTTCTACATCGACGATCAAGGATGAGCTGACCGCAGCATAGAACCACATTGTCCGAGCATGAAGCGAAAGAGATTGTTATCATAGATAGATACGGAGCCGGAGACAGAAGTCGACCTTTGATCGATTCACAGACCGCGGTCTCTTTTGCCAAAGAACAAAGGGGCAGGAGAGTGACTAACAAAGGAACTGGAGCTGTTCACAGCTTGGATTTGTAACTTCGCAAGACTCGAGCCATGGAGAGCGCAGGAATCGACGTCACGGGCGCCGAAGACTGCGAGTCTTTTGAGCTTTGTCAGTCTGATGGCTTCAGCGAAGTCTTTTATGACACAAGAAACACAACGGTGACACCACTCTTTGAAGCTGGCAGCAGAGAAGAGGTAGAAAGGAGAGATAGCTTGAGTAAGTGGCATTCTATGCTTTAACGGTTCGGTTCCCATCCTTACTATTGTTTGTGTCTTTAGTTAGTAGCACCATTGATAGTGCCAAAGAGGCCCTGGGATCAGCCATGACGGATGAGCAGCTGGCTTCGCATGCCTCTAGAGTGAAACAGTTGTTGACGCAGATGCTATCTGGAGACAGATGTGTGAAGTTGGTGGCCACTGTCGTCTCTGGTCTGTTGATTGCCTCTAGGGCAATGCAGAATATCACCTTCTGCAAGGCAGCTGCCGCAAGTCTAAGACAGTCTGCTACAGTCATCCGGCAGCCCATAGTGACTAACACTATGGCGAGATGCTTGGATGTTGCGGCTATAGCATTAGAGAACGAGCAGGTGACTACAAGTCTATCAAATTCATTGGCTCAAACTGCGGCGACCCTAGAGAATGAGACTGTGGCAGCCACCGTGGAAGTCACTGCGGAATCGTTGGAGAAAGCCTTTGACAAAACAATGAAGATAATGAACCTTGCACTTCAGAACGAACGGCTCTCTGAGGTTGCCCACAAGATTTCTACCAATGAAGTGGTCAAGCAATCAGTCACAAAGACTGTTGAGATTATGGAGCAGGCTATGGAGACATCTGCTGTGAGGACGACTGTACAAACCGGGAAGTACATAGCGCGCAAGACTCTAAGCAACAGACATGTGCAAACTGTTGGAAAGACTGCATTAGATGTAGCCTTCAGAGTAGCAGGAGACGAACGAGTCCAGACATTCGCTAGCAAGAATATAGAGTTTGCGGCAACGGCAGCGAGTGCAGTAGTCAACAATCAAGGCTTTAACAAGGCTTTCCGTCTAGGCTCGGATGTCGCGACGGCTGGAATGAGCGCAGTTGAATCTATCTGGGTCTATGCCTCGGCACCAGCAAGTCTGGTCCCGGCCTCTTTTCAGAAAAGAACACCTGAAAGACAGCTACTTCTCGACGTGGTTGACGAATGTGGGCTAAGCGGACAATGTAGCGACCTCCATGCACTGTTAGCTGAGAGTGAGGCAGCCAGACGCGCTCTCATGACTTTGGCTCTACAAGCAAGAAAGGAACTTGAAAGCGAAAGACATGCCCATGCCCGCACATTGGACTATGCCAACGAACTCTCTATAGCTCTTGCAGCAGGAGTTCGGAGACTCAACCCTGACATCCATCTTCACAAGAAGCAGACTGATATTGCTTTGGATGGTCGTCTGTTTGCCCCTGTTCACTAAGTGGCTTCTACTCCTATTCTCAGGGCTCCCTTGCAAATGGTTTCTGTGAGAAGAGCTTCAAGGTCAAAGCCCGCTCTAAGCTATTGCGACGGGCCTTGGCGCTTTGCGTCGAGCAACGTAATCTTTAGCACATGTAAATAGAAGATTTCCATCGCTCTACAGCTTAGTACTCCATCTAATAGCAGTCATTGCATGTTGTTCTCTTTTCAATCTCACTCGATCTATAGCGTTAGCTGGCTAAGATGAATCTTCATGGCTAGAGCCCTCACGACCTAATTGATGATAAACAGGACCAGAGACGTCACCAGGCTAACTAACTAGACAATAATCCTTAGCTGTCCGGGCGACCAGTTCGGTGCTGTAACCTTGGCCAGCCCTTCGTTACGATGGCCCTCAGGGTTGGCTGCTAGCGTTCGCAGGATTACCTCTTCGTGCTGGTCTGAGCACCTTGAGAAACTAAATCACGCGGGCCTGAACCTGGAGATACCGTCGTCCTTCAATGCCGCTGGCGGATCTCGTTGTTGGTTGCGGCTGATGAGCCGATGAGTAGCAAAAAACCTTTCTGCCTTCTTCTCGTCCAAATGATGCGAATGTCCCTTCCAAGCGTCATCACTCCCTGACTTGGAACATCAGTTAGACTTACTCGACTTGGAGACTATGACCACTTCGACCGTTACCGGCATTTCCTCATAAATATACCACAACGGACACTCGCATCAACGCGAACATCAACCAAGCTCATGATGTGCCGTCGCCTAGGGCTTTCTGCTTCTTACGACTTGCCCACTCTGCTCTGTGCTCGACGGCAGTGAGCTCAACAAGTGGCATTCCTAGTCTTCTTTTAGGCGCTGGTGTGTGGCGTGGTTCACATAGTGATTGGTTGACTGACAATGGTTGCCTGGATCGGGCTCAGGACATCAAGCGCCAGATGGAAGCTCGCAGATCGTACCTACGATAGAGTCCAAAGGAGGAAGCGGCCATAAGAGGTTCGCTTTTAACATAGACAGCTGCCCATCGCCGAGGATGGACGACAGCAGCTCTCCCCACTATTGTCCTTCCACCAGTGCCTAGATAAGGGCAGAATGGAGCCATCACCTGGGGGAGACATGCCCGATCTGGTGACTGAAGGGAGTGAAGGCAGGTCATCCACTCGGGGCGACTCAGACGCGACCGAGGCGGGGAGGGCTGGAAGGGGGATCTCGAAGGCCCAGGAACATCTTGACCACTGCCTTGCGGACTTCGTCGCATCGTGTAGCGATTATTACACCTTGCTGCATCAGCGAACCTCTTCAAGGGCTGGGTCAAAGTCCTTTGTCGACGTCGTGAGAACCAAGCTTCTGACCCTTTATGATGCCGTCACCCACGTGTGGCAGAGTGAGGTAAGCACCATTTTCGGAACCTCCTTGCGGCAGTATTATTAACAGGCGGAGTCTTCTCCTGGTAGGACGACAATTGCTGCAGGAGCATCTTTGAGCAGAAGCTTCAGGACAGGCCTCTAGACACCATTCTTGGCATCCTTCTAACTACCTCATCTTTAGAGAAACCTTTGCATACACCCGTAAGTTCATAACGATACAAGCAAGATAATCTCTGACTTTTGGATCTTCAGGCGCTGCATCTGCTCTCTGGGCTCGGGTATCACCCCTCCGTTAAGCTAATGCTGGCCCAGAATGTCTCAGTTTGGCAGTCGATCTTCAAGTTTCTAGCCAACGAGATAAATGATGCGTCCGCCTCCCAGATGGAGGTGGAAGCGTTTACCCTGATCAATGACCTGCTTGGTATCAAAGATGGACCGAACAAACTTATCTCCTGCTTTCGTTCGTTTCCTGAGGTCTTTCAGTATTGTGTGCGACAGTCAACGTCTCAAAATCCAATTGTCAAGGCTGCAGTTAGTTGCATGCTGGAGAAGCTCGTTAACGACCCGGATGATGTAATCAGAAGTGGGAATGAGGTTTTACTGCTAGGTTTGGAAGTTTCCCAATTGATATCCATGGTGCAATGTGCTGTGCCCTTGGCCTGCTCTCGTGCCCTGGACGCCCTGAGTATCTTGCTCGATAGGGGTAAGGAGCAATTTCTGATGGGTGCTCGGCCCGCCAGGAGCTAACCTCTCAATTGTTAGGGCTTTTAAATGGTTCAAAGAGTATTGAAGCGCCAGTTCATTGGGGTTATCTTCTGTGTTCTTCAGTCGCATCCCGCCATTCCTGGAATAAGCGGCTGTTTGTGATGAATAAGGAGTATTTATTTAGGTGATTACTGGCCCTGTCTCCCACTGACTTCTTTGTTGACATCATTTTAGCTACGTGCAACTGCTACTGTTCCCTAACCTCAATTATCTCGATTCAGTGACCCTTGCGTGCCGTAGGTATGGAGATGGTACATCTGCGGTGGCGAAAGAGAAATATTACCTCCCAAGCCTCACTCTGAAGATGACCGGTCGGTGATCTTTTAAGCTCTTGTTCCTCTTTCATGGAAGTCATCTCACTCAATCTTCCATATACTCTGCTCTAATCTACTAGATGGAAATACTACCATCCACCTTTGTCCTGAATTTACGGCGGCCCCAGTCATTGCTCTTCGCTCTAACGGGGACGACTCTGGCATACTCTCCTGCTGGTATGAAGCGCTGGCAAACGCGATCACTGTTGGAACACCAGATCGGCTTGATCGTGGGCTCACACAGGGACGCGATATCAAGAGGCCTTCCGGCCCTCCTTATTTTGGAATGGATGATATGAAGTTTGTCTCCCTTTCGGATATTAACCTAGAGGTTTTGATGGAACAGGTAGCATACGAAGAAGATCTACGGCATTTGCGCCTCGACTAACTGCTACTGACTCCACCTCCCTCTTCTCTCGTGTCTCGCATTTGTCCCTCCCCCGCTCTCCGCTTCTTTTCGCTTCTCTTACCTTAGCTGGCGAACTTATTGCAAATATCTAGAAGTCCAGCTGTCCTAGAATCAGCCACACGTGTACTTTCTATCATATCATCCTCTGGTAGCCAGAGCCATCGCGCAATCCTTCTGGCTTGCAGCATCCCACACCTAGCACTGCACCATGTCCGGTCCCCAAACCAGAGAGTTCAGGAGTATGCTGCCAGGGCGCTTTCCAATCTTACAGACGAGTACGATCTAGAGCCAGGTAAAGTTGACGGTTTTTTGGGTTGTACGAACTCGCATCTCTCGTGAGTTCCAAAGCTACGTTATATTTGACTCGAGCGCGTGTTATTCACATTGTCCACCTCACCTGCTGACCTTCTGCCTTAATACATTGCTATATAATACTTCTTAGACGGTATGCTTAGCCGACGCCCTATCGTGAATATCGTTTCTAATACAGGCAAGAACAGCAAATCCCATATCGACATCTGCCAGTTTTTGCTGGCAGCAGGAGCTATTGAAGGCGCCTGGATGGGCCTTCAATCTAGGCGAATTAAAACTGTGCTCTATTCGGCTAGGACCATAGTAAATCTGGAGTTGTTTCGAGCCAAACACCCCGAAGGACAAGAGCCGAGCTCAAATTCTACACGCACACCGTCCATGTCCTCCTCCCAATCCTTTTACTTTCTGAGGGGCCTCTTGAGCATAGCAGAGGAACACGCACTGACTGACGATGACGAAGTCGAGGTTGCGGTTGCTGTAGTAGAGCTCCTTCTGATGAAGGCTGCCTTCAGCTCAGATAAGGAGGTTTGTGCTAAACCAAATTTGAAGTGATACAAAGCTAAATAGCGAAGGGCAGTGTGGGTTGATTATGAAGTCAGGAGCTTGAAGAGAACACCAATTTACATAGAAGAAGGGACGGGTAAAGGAAGCGACGGCGACAGAAGGAAAGTAGCTCTGAACGGAAAGCGAGTTATTGCAATGGGCGGAATGGTCTAGGGAAAACGAAGAGGGTCAAAAGGAATCAGTATCCATTCTTATAGAGCTTTTCCTTCCCGCCACTTTGTGACCATTAGGCTATCGTGAGAGAAGGCGGTGTGGATTACCTGTTGCATGTCTCCCGGCTGACTCCGCAAAGAAAGTTTCTCGGTGGCCTTCTAGACCTTCCGCTAAAGCGCCTGATTTCCATTCTATGTGAAGTTGGCAGTTCTGGTAAGTAAAGAAACTGTCCCGCATGCCCTCTTCCCTTCTTTTTTTTCCTTTTGGGATGCGCTAACGTAATACTCTTACAGCTTCCGGGAATGTCACTCTATCGCACCTGGAGCTCTTGATGTTTACGAAGCAGGCGGACTTAGTCAAGCTTTCTCTTTCTCTCGCCCTGCAGAAGCTAAGCGCCTCTTTGCCGTCGTCACTTATTCCCGATGCACAACCCTCACGCTTGTGGATGGACGCCACACCCTCTCTGCTTGACCCGTTATCTCAGCCTGCTGTACCGGATGTGAGGAGAGCGATGGCGGATATCCTGCAAGAACTGTCAAAGGATGAAGAAGTGTCACTCAAATGCCCCCTCCCCAACATCGTTAGTCAAATGACTATTCAAACCTCAATTTCAGGAGGTCCCACACTATCAAGCCCTCAATCGCCTCGTCATCGGCCTAGCTATCTTTCCCGGATCCTACACACCATGGGGGAAGCCTTACGAAAGGGATATGCCGAATCGAGTACAGATATCCTGTTAAGATCTCTAGATTGCCTTTACCTGTTGTCATATTTTCCTGTCGCCTCGGCAAGGATGCGCCAGTTAGGTGCTCACTTGAGCCTATGTGAATGTTTGGCTGCACCCATTTCGGTTGTTCTACAACTGAAGGCAGCCAGGATCTATCTTTACCTCCTGCTAATGTGTTCCAAGGTTACTGCTCTTGATCCTCAGTTAGAGGTAAGCTAAAGGAGTTAGATCCTGGTGGAGATCCACGTTGCCCTTCCTCGATATTCCCTCAGACTACTGGTGACTTAGACTAATCCCAAGCCTCAACTTGATGGGACGACTCATTCAACAAATACGCAGACTCTTCATGGCTAAGTCTTCTATGTCATTGCAGGTGACCCCTCTTCTCCTCTGCCTTCGCCGAACACGAGACCTGGATTGCGAGAAGGAGTCATCTTCTGTGGAACTGATGTTAACACTGTTATCAATCCTCACACTCTCTTCCCACTCAAATCCCAAACCGGAGTCAGGGCCAATTGGAGACTCCGTGGCGGCTGATATTGAAAACAACCGTCAATCAATCAGTGCTTGTGGGGGCTTAGCCGTCCTGTCCTCTTGTCTAGGTCATCCTCGGACACTGATCGTCACTCGCGCATGCGAGGCTTTGGCGTCTATCTTTCGTTCAGAGTAAGCAACAGTTGACGGCTATACCTCAGACAAGGAGAATAAAGGGGAGGGGCATCGAATTGAACAAGTGTTTAGTAAGGCGTATGTACCTCGCGCACTCAGAACCCATTAAAGGTGAAGGGTCAGCAAGCAAGGGTACTATTGAGTATAAATCAACTAGGAAGGAACAGCTTATGCTTTGTCCGGTTAGCTGTTATTGATACCCTTTTCTCATCATCTCCCTTTTCAGGAGTCTAGCGGAGAGATACTTCTACAATAACATGGACGGAGTTACTTGCTTGGCGGGCTGCATGTTTCCCTCGGACTTACAAACCGAAAGCTCCTCTTTCTCGTCGGCGTTCTCGACCTCAGACTTGCTTCAGCTTGAGGCCTCCCATACCTTGAAGGAGCTTTGCAAGACGCAGGCAATCAAAGCGTCACTTCTTCGGCTTACGGTGGGACAAAAGGGGCCCCGACGCATGCTTGTGGAACTCTTGGCAGCCCTTTGTTCTCAGAGGGAGGCATTGGAGAAAGATGTAAGTGAAGGTTAGGTTTGTTCCCGTTCCGTATAGTTGATATATTAATATCGGCCGTCTCTGGCCCCATCTCAGCTGGAAGCACTTCTGGAGGCCATGGTGACTGATAACAACGGGGATCTTGACGTAGTCCCTCTAGAGTGCATTCTAGATGTTTCAGCCCTTAAGTCCTTACTTAGGGTCAGAAGTAAGTTATGATACTAAACTGAAGTGAAGGGGCAGTAATGGCAACCGACGGTTTGCCCCTAGTGAGAACGCGTTGGTTTGCCCCTAGTGAGAACGCCTTCTGCCCTTGTCTGGTGCAGGGAGATTCGGGTTTTGAAGCGTTCTCTACTAACAGCCAGTTCGTCCTTGCACCATTAGGTCCAATTGTGGTCAGAGCCGGACTGGCGGTGTTAGCATCAAGAGCGGAAAGAGGATGCCTTCCCGCTATATCCGCACTTCCCTTCCCTTCACTAAAAGCTCGACTGCTGATCCCGCAAACTGGTGTTGTTGGCATGGTGCGGTCGTGGACTAGAAAGTAGGTGTATAGGCTTCTCACTGTTCACTGTATTTGCTCCTGCGTTGGCGAGCATCTTGTACTCTGCCGCTTGTATTAATGCAGCTTTGGTCCTTTTCGTCTTTCTCTGGTGTGGTCCACCATCCTCCTGTGCTTGTAGGTTGTTTGTTTTGAGCGAAGAGTATTTATACCGATTTGATCTTAAGCCCGAACTCCTCGCGGAGGCTAGGGATAAAACGTGGCTTGGAGGATGCATTGTTAGACTTCAAGAGGTAACAAAACACCTCTCTCTACTGATGCGCGCTTTTGTCGTAACGTTTTCGGGCTAACTGGTTCTGGATGACCTTTTAACCTCGGCACCGTTGGTGTCACGGTCATATCTGTGGACATGGGGTGCGCCCCCTATGGTAGCTCAAATGTCTACGTAATAACTTGTCATCCTGTGGAGTGGAAGCTCAAGTGAGATTGAAGGCTAACCATCTATTTCGGCGTAGGCTCAAGGCCGACGATGTGTAGAGCTGTTGGAAAAGGCTGACACCTCATCGCCAGTGATGGTTTTTACTGCAGAAAGGGGAGAGTCAGGAGACGGGCAGCTGCTGGATTGGTTCCAGGCTATAGCTAGTATATGCAGCAAGTACGGCAACAGCGATGGTGAGCTGCTACACATTAGTTTGTAACGCCTTATTCTCATCTACTCTCACTATGGCGATTGCATTCTGGTTTACCCTGTCTGTCTGCCATGTTTGTGGTCTCAGATCGTCTTTTACGAGAACAGTATGTTCCGCTAACTTGCGGTGTTCCTAGGCTCCCCAATTCTCTCTGCCCTAGACGATGGTAGTCGTCACCGCTCCTTCTCCATTGCGTCCTCCTTCTCACAGCTCTCCAAGACCAGCGGCTTGTCGTCTTCATCACTGCGTCCCACCTTCTCCAGCTCTTCCTCCGCTCGACGCCAGACTTATGGATTAACTGCACATTCAGCTCTCTCGTGGAATGAGCTCGAGCCAGAGATATTTTTGCCACAGCTATTGGAGGTATATGTTGCCTGTTTTAAATCTGGCCTTTGCTACTTAGATGGGGTACTTTCGCTTAATCCTCTCATGATCATCCCCCATCTGGTCCTCTCGCTATTGTCCCATCGTTCCATTGGATAGAACGTTGCGGCCGTAATGGGCCAACTCGAGTCCTTTGTATCGTTTGCTAGTTACGTTTTTCAAGCAATGTAAATAGTGACTTTCCTTTGGCAGCTTATGAGCAGATTTGACGAGGATATCGTCAAAGAACAGCTAGGGCGCCTTCTTTCTACCTTGGCCGCAAGTCTACATCAGCGAAAACGAGGTTCGAAAAGCGCACAGACTAAGACGGCGAGCTGTTCTCGTCACTTCTTTTATCTTCTTTTGATCTTGTAGATCGCCATTCTCGACTCCTGTGTTATGTTCCGCTACTTATAATAATCATTTGCAGTCCCATTTCCTACTTTTGGCCTGCCACAAGGAAAGCTAATCCATGTCCCCTGACTGCATCGCGGACGCAGCTGTACTTTGCTCCCAAGAGTGCTTGCGAGGCTGCATCTCTTTGGTACGCTCGCGGAATCGTCGATGTGCAACGTATGGCGCGGCCATTCTTTGCAACCTCTTTGAGCCGCCATGTGCTGACACAATGGCAAATTTTTCAGGTAAGTCAGGAGTAGAAGCTACTGAGAGGGCAGTATTTCGGACTTTTGCGCTACTAAGCTGCATACTCTGGTTTTAACGATACCACTAAGACAGCAAGTCTTCGATAAATCGTGGCAGCCTCTCATACGCCATGTGTGCCTCTTCATAGATGCTCTCGCAACAGCTGGCATCACACATCGGCTTTCTCTCCTAGTCAAGGTCCGGACACCGGTCTCTACATATTACGCCTTGCGGGCCTTGTGGGCTATATGCCAGGTGAGATGACTCTCCAATCTCCTTGTAGTGCGGTCTCTCGATGGGCTGGCATCGCCTTTTTGGGCATTTGATGCATTGGGACCTAGCGGCCTGGGCGAGCAAATACAAGCGGCATCTGAGCACTATGTTGCAGTCCTCTTCCCGAAATTCGACCAGGGCTCTGGTAAGCACTGACGCTGAGTTCCTGAAAGCTGTCATCACTTCGCAATGGACCATCCAGCAACAAGTTGCGATAGGTAAACATTAATTTGATGTTCAGCTACATGTCTGATCAGCTTTTGAGCTTCAATCTGACCCTATTGAGTTATGTTATCACGTATTATTCTATCTCCTGTTCCCTAAGAACTATCAAACTAATGATCCCTCTTCCTTGTGTGCCATGGTACCCGTGCTCTATAGGGTATCAAGCTGTCGCCCTAATGAGGATAATGGCTTCAGACAGAAATGCCAAGGCATTGTTAGCGACTAGAGGGGGCCTGGACTACCTTTTACACCTCACTTCCTTCCTATCATCCGAAGCAGTGACCCCAAGTGGCCGACGTTTTTCAATGTTCTCCTTGCTAGTCTCTGAGAGAAGCAAAGAGAGGGATAAGACTTCGGGCTTTTCTCCACCTTCGCCTTCAACGGAATTAGAGATGTTTGATGTTGATACTCTGAGCGTAGACGATCAAGGTGAGGACTCACACTAAGTGGAAAAACGTGTGCAATGGACTCAGCTCGCCTTTGAGATAGCTCAATCGAGGTAGTGGTAGGATAACGTGGGGGTTGCAGAAGGGCAGCTCACTGTTGAGCTAACGTACATGCTATTATCCGCTTCCGTTATTCCTTTCTAGTCGGAGCAGTGGATGACTTGAACGAACTTATACGGAGAGCTGAGTTCACGCTGCGTACCCTCTTTGGGGAGGAGGATGAGGTTGTTGAGCTTCTGCCTCTTCCTCTTATACTAAGACTTTGTGACGCCAAGGTTGGGGAAGTGGTCGTTCAGGCAACAAGAGCATTAGCGAAGCTGTGTGCATCTGATTCCGTCAGGGAGAGCAACACCGAGAATGAACAAGGAGGTGGACCTGGCGGAGATGGAGGATCCTTGCCAGATCAAACGGAAGGGGAGGAAGCTACGGGCCCCACGGACACACCCTTGCCGGAGGAGCTCGAAGAGCCATCATCTGAGGAGAAGAGAACTATACGGGAAGAAGCTGCCAAGCAAGGTGATCTATGGCGATTTTTCTGACATGCTCATAATAAGAGCTGCAGTACACCTTGTAATCAACGGTCTTTTATCCGATATTGGGCTTTACTACCTAAATCCGTTTCCCGAATGCTTTCCGTGCGAACTCTTGTTGCTCACTGAGACTCTTCGTGTTCCAGGGTTTCATCGCTTAACAACATTGATTGCCGAATCTCGAACGGGCTGCTTTGGCAAATCTAGTGCTCGGGTTCTGTTCTTCTCCCTTCTCGCCGTCAGAAATCTCATGAAAGACTCAAAGATACGGGACGAGGTCACAAAGTACGACATGAGGGTGGCAAGACTGCACTACTCTTACCTTGGTTTACCTGCATATACTCTTACAAACCGGTGGTCGTCTACTGAAAGTGTATCTGTGGGACCAAAATCTTTTCGTTGTGACCTCTGTTAGTGTGAAAGACGTAAGCGTCTAACTTGGTATAGTGCGGTGCAGACATCCGTACACTAACACTAGATCCCCTCATGCATTTCCTCATTCTTCCTTGCAGGAACTATGTCTTGGACGCCCTTCGCCAAGTGCTTGAGGATTCAACTGTGTCCTACTCCACACGTTCAGTAGCTAGTTCTGCGATCACGCTGTGCCTACTGTCTCCTTATAACTTTGACGAAGAGGTGCTTGAGCGCCTTCTTGACAAGGCGCTGGGGCTGCTACGGGACGGAGAAATGATTCTTCAAAAAAGGTGGGAACGAATGTGGGCAAGGGTCAGCTAGGCTGGAATGGAAATTCTCCTCGCATACTTGTTGTGTCTACTCCCATTCTTCGTTGGCCTCATTTCGGTTACCCTTTGCTGCAAGGCCCTTTTCCCTTTTTCACTCAGCTCATTTGAACGACATGTGTCTATGTCCGAGGTTGCTTTTTATGTACAACTTTCGTTCTTGCCTACCCACCGTACCAGTAAGAGGACACCCTGTGTGTGTCATCTTCAAGCATGACTTCCCCTTCCCTGTTTTGGCCCTCCCGGTTACCAGTCTGGGTCTAACAGCTACCTCTTGCCTTCTATTTTCTTTTAGAGTTGTCCCTCCTCTCCGGATATTTTGTATAAGTTTGGCTGGTTGCCTAGCGCAGCTCTGCCGCTTATCCGAGCGCCACCGACACCAGTTGGTTAGCAGGGATGTCCTAGAGGTTGTCAACGCATGTTTTGACTTGAAGGACCAGGAGTTATCGGCCGCCTGTTGCAAAGTAAGTCGCTTGTAAAAATACAAATCTGGTAGAACGGATACCTGCGCTCTGGTGTGCGATTTATTGCGCGACCACACTTAATAACATCTCGTTGGTGTACCACAGATCTTAGTCTCCCTCTGGGCGTCTTCGCCTTTGAAGTCACTCATTATCTCGCACTTCTCCTCTGGCCTCGAAAGAATAGTAAGACCTCTGGGATACTTCTCATCGCTTGAGGCTTTCGCATCATAATCGAAAAGTACATGTTGTGGTCCGTCCTCTCATTCTCGTCCTCAGCATTTCTGATCTGCCTATCAAGTCATGCTTTTATCCTTCAGCGCCGCTAGCTATCCTATTGATTTTTCCAGATTGAGGCAAGGGACGCGAGTGTATTGCACTTCCGCTGCCTCTTACTGCTCTGCTTGTAAGCTCACAGTTCGTCTTGCTTGGAGGTTTCGCTCCTGGGCTCTGACAAGCCACATGTGCTGGTGGCTGCCTGTCGAGTTATCCAAGGATTTTGTTATGACAAGCAGTCTAAGCTTAGGGTGCTTAACATGAATTTTTTGCTCCCAAAGGTTAGATCTCTTAGCGAGGAGCAGCTACTCTATCATAACAGTCTTTCGTTCCCCATGGTAATGTCATTTTCTAATCCTTGCCCTTTGCCCTAGCCTTCCCTTCTCCTCGCGTTTCATCCCATGGCCTTTGCTGTTCGATTCGCCTCGCAATTGACATGACGCACATTATCTGATAGTAATGCTTTGTTTGGCTACGTTTCGGGGCACTTAGAATTCATCTGGACCATCTTCGGATAGCCCACACGGCCTTTCAACATCACCATCCTCCTCCTCGACGTCAGGAGGGGGTATACTAATTATCTGTGCGGAAAGGCTAGTTCTTCTCTCTACTTTGGAAGACCGAGTTAGGGAAGTGGCCAGCCAAGTGCTGCTGGCGATAGTGTCCGACAGTCCAGACTGTAGTGGTAATCTCTTATTTTTTAGTGCCGTAGCATGCCTACCCTCAACGTCTGCTCGCTTCCGGATATTCTGCTCATTCTCATTGAGTTACCTCGACCTCCACTGATTTTGGTTTCAATACAGCTGAAGAGCTGATTGGAGCCCATTTGACGATCGATCAGCTCCTTATCTTGTCCCGCGCATCGGTCCCGCTAGTGGTCCGACGCGTGCTTGAAGTGCTGGGCAGGATGGTAGAGAGGGGGGCCATGTCTGGAGCGGCCCTGCTCCCATTTCCGGCAAAACTGGGTAAGCTCATATACTTTTGTATTTTTGGCTGCTACTTGTGGGGCCTGTATACTTCCGGCTAAACCCATTGCTAACTCTTGCATACTTTTGTGTAGTTTAGTATATCTGTAATCGCTTTGCTCTTTCTTGATTATGAGTGTGCACTGTCTGGCAATTGATGTCCGTTCTCGATCTGGTCGATCTAGATAAGATCTCGTCTTCTATTATGCCTCCGAAGCAGCTGTGTCCTTCTTCCCACTCTTGTGTCTCATATTCTCACCCGGTAACTTCAGGATGGCTTGAGAGCGCCCGGCCCAATACTAACAGCTCTATGATGAGAATATCCAAGTCTGCGTGGAACAGAAGATGGTTTGTGCTGTGTGAAGGTAAGCTTCACCTGATTTCATGTGTGTGTCGCTCCATTCCTCTGTGCTGTTCCCATGCAGCTTTTCATCCTTTGGACCTATGCTAACCCTGGAACTTCCCCAGAATATCTGTACCGCTACGCTCTTCGACCCCCGGGTTTAGCGGAATCTAAAGAAAAGTGGTATCTCAAAAGTATGTCACATCGGATTCCCACTCTTCCTCCACCCTTGTCAGCATTATGTGGTGCGCCCCACCGGCGGTCTTTAGGAGCGATTTAACCTTTCGGCGTAGATGCTCATTATCACTTTATGCGTTCTTGTACGTGCCTTCTCACAAACCATGACTCTTGATCAGCTTGTGAAGTGAGCCTAATTGAAGATACCAAGTCTGGGGGCAAAATAATCGAGCTAACTTGTGGGCTGGAGCGCACCTACATGCGCATTTGTTCTCTCGAAGAGAATGCGGAGGATTGGTACAATGCCATATCGGCGTATGCGACTGCTACGGCGCCGTCTTCGTCAGGTAACACCACCACAGCAGCAGCTCTGGGCGTAACTTAGGGAGCTTTATCTACTGCTGTTGTCCAGCGGTCGTCACGACTTCTCCCCCATTCTTGTTGGTATAGCCGCTTCCTCGTCTTATGCTTATACCCTTTCCTAGATCTGATGGCGTTTCTTATCGAAAAAAATCCTACGAGACGTACTTATCTTGCTTTTATTCATTTCTCATTCCTCTCCAGGTTCCCAGCTATCAGAAGTGGGGGATTCTGAGGTAGCCAGTGAAGGTATCGGTGTCTCTGCTAATGCGTTCACGATTATGGGTGAGATGATGCATAGCTCCGACCAAGATGGGGTAAATGCGGGTGGTGGAGGAAAGAGTGTCTCGGAAAGGATAACCGGGAAAATATCGGGCACTCTCCGCCGTCCTCTGGGCTCGTCCAAGCCTCCACCGGCTTCTCTTTACGGATTACCTCGTCAGAGCTACGCTCTCTGGTCCGACTTGAAGCTTGAGGAAAATCTTCAGCACTTTCTTCAGGTCGCTGGCTCTTCAGACGATGAAGGGATAGCCATCTCGGGTAAGGTATATCTTATTTATCACCTATTCCTCTTCGCACCTGCGTCTTTCCTGTAGTCGCTGCTGTGCTCCTTCTACCTGATTATTCCATCCTAACGCCGGGACCCTCCTACCTACTTACTTACGTAAAGCTGGTCGTATTTTGGCGGCTCTGAGCAAACATGGAAGTGAGAGGAAGCAACGGCTCCTCTCAACTTTGGACGTAGTGGCTACTGCCGTGGTACTTACCAAGTCTAAGATTCAGCCCGCAGCCCGGTATGGAGCAGCTGTCCTTGCAGGTATGAGTTAGGAATGTCATTTGACAGGACTAAGACCATGGGCTACGGGCAGCAAGGTACGCACAACGGACTCGCTCTCACTCTCCTCATGTTTAATGTGACAGGCCTCACTCAAAACCCACCGCAGCAGCAGTCCCAACACCCTGAACTGAAGGCCTTGACTAAGCCTGCCCTACAGATGCTGCAACTCGGGGCAGGAAGTAGTCTGGTCCAGTTGCTACGTTCTCAGGACCCACAGGCTATCTATTTTGCTTCTTTAGCGCTTTATCAGGTACTACCTCTATAGCCGCTTTGTAGTAACCTTATAGCTTGGGAAGCACATAGGCCCCTCTGCGAAGGTCGTGTATCGCTTTCTGGCATAACATCTGCCATTAACATATTTCTTCTAACAATCACGGTCGACCCCTCTCAGGTGGCAGCTCAGCGCGACGAGAACTCGTCCCAGCTCCTTGATCTGGGTATTGTGGACGCTTATGTTACGATCAACCTCTCCGCCTTTGAGCGCAACATTAGGAACGCCATCTATCACATATCCTGTCAGCTGATTCTCTGTTTTGTCACTAACGTTGACCAGAAAATTAGAATTTTTAAACAGGGTAAGAGCACGCCCTCTGCATCTGTATAGAATGCAATTCCCACCCTTCCAGCAATCTGTTATAACAGCCTACCATGGTTTCTCAGTGCAACCCTTTTTGGACTGCACTCTGCTGCTGCCAGTCTAAAATACTTTCAGCTGCAGGAGCTGGAGAATTGTCTCCTTGTATCTCTTATTCTGTATTGCAGTCCTAACATGATGTTGATCGGACCGTGCTGCTACAATGCAGGAGGAGTCGAATATTTGTTCTCTATTTATATGGGTCAGGAAGTTAGCAAAGAGCTCTTTGCGGAGGTAGCAATGACTTGTCGTTTCGTGTCCCTTTGAATCATCTCTTTCTACTTGACTGGTGACCCATTATTCTGCCTCAGGATATTGTCGTTCATTTGCTCTCTTTCGGTGGTCTGACAAATTTACTTTGACCTTGGATTAGATCGAGGTAATACTCTCAGCACTCTTTGGGACGAATGATGGTGCTGTCTCTATCCTACCGATCCGTTCAATTATTCTGCTGGCGGGCTCCAACATTATACCAGCAAAGGTGCAGGCTGCTCATGCCTTTAGCACCATAGCGGCAGAATACCCGTATAATAGCACAGACAAAACAGAGATGATCAGCTTCGTAATGTGCCTCATGGCGCTCCTCGAGGAGGGCTACGGAGAGGTATCTCAGAGTCGTGAAAGTACCTCTTCTTCTTCAACCTCCTCCGGTGTACTGAGAAAGCGAGGGGCGTTATCTCCTTCACAAGCCCATGAAGTGATTCAGTGCGGTTTGGAGGCACTGAAGCAACTAAACCAGGCAGCTGCCAACCGACAACTTGTCGGCGAAGCAATCCCAACTTTAGTGACACTAGTTTCTTCGAAGTATATTCCCCTAGGTACAAATAGCCCTTGCCCGTTATGGTGCTATGCTCCTCGTTTTTGCCGTCTCTATGCGAAATGCCCTTCTTAACGTTTGGACCAGCCATGACTCCCAGACACTAATAATCTTTCAGTTTTACTATGCACTGTCTGACCACTGTCACTAACTACCCGTTAGCATAGCAACCACTAACGTGTACATCCGCACCTTATGATCGTTCATGATGGTGTAAATCTTCCTTTATAACCCCAGAAACACGCCTTGGTGCTGTGCGTCTACTGCTGGACTTACATGAGGGTGTGGATCACGAGGGGTTGCTAGCGGCAGACAATGGAGCTGCTACTATCTTTTTATGTTTCCAGAACCAGTTGTCTGCGCCAGGAAGAGAAAGAGAAAAAGAGGAAGAAAATGCTTTCATCGAAGCGCTGGCGAAGTTGCTCGGGATCTGCTCTAAGTTTGTGAATGGGCGGCAGAGTATCGCCGTCAATAACGGTGTCGCAGAAACTTTTCAGTATCTTCAGTCCAAGAATTTATCGGCTGCATGTCAGGTGAGGGAAGGGAGCTGAGTTGTAACCTTTTTACATGCTTTCCGAATTTAATCTGGCTTTGGAAAGCAACAAGGACCCTTCTAGAATGGTGGTCTCTATGACTGTAGAGTACCGATAGCGTTACAAGTGGCACTTTGGATAACGTTTTGCGGGGCCAAATAGTGACTCCTGAGAGGAAGGACAACCGGCGTAACGTGATGCACTCTAAAACCGTCCTGTTGACTGGCAGGTGGACCTCCTCGTGCTTCTGGGTAATGTTCTCGCTGTGCCAGAGTTTGCTCGAGACTACTTTCAGCCAGTAAAGAAGAAAGCCATCCACTTCCTATGTAGAGGAATGCAGTCGGCCACTGTTACGCTGCCGCTTCAGCGTCAAATGCTTCATTGCATAAAGCAGTTGGTGGAGTTTGAATGGATTAGGGTAAATGAGCACGGATTGGTGGCTCCTGATAATTCCGTTCTCAATTCTCAGACACCCCATGCTTGTTCGATATCTAGGATGACTTCCTTCGTGTGGAACGCCTGAAATGTTTTGATGGTCTACTGAAGAGTGATGGCCCCCTGGCAGAGCTAGCAATAGCTGTACTTCGTCTCATTCTGTCTACCCCAACTGCTGCTAACGCAAGCGGACCGCTAAAAACAACTATAGTGGAGTTAGAAGGGAAGATGGCTGAGGTAGAAATTCTGTCTTATGACTTAGTCTCAAGCTCGCACTCCATTTCCTCTATTCATCTTCTCGCTGCTGCCAGGTATACTTTGAATACTCCATAGGTTCCCTCTTCCCATTAAATCGTACGGAAGAGGTCATGAGCTTTCATTTTGTAACTTTCTTGTCACTACCTTACCCTTGTTCACAGGTAACTAAAGCGATAGAGAAGCATGAAAGTAAGCTGCAGCATACTCGAAGTGAGCCATCTATTGTCGGACAACCAGGAGAGCGCAGAGAGCGATCAAGTCAGGATGAGGGCCCCACTATTCCCATTTCCTCTGGTGGACGAGAAAGCGTTGTGCTGGGCGAGGAGATCGACTTTCTGCTAAGGTTCACTCTCACTGTCCTACGTCATATTTTTAGCGGTTTGGGTTCCTAAAGTTTTTTATGGAGTCACTCGATTGATTGCATACTCGCCTTACTCCATCTCTTCAAATCAATGCCAGTCGTTTCTTCCGGTACTTGATAAAGAGCTGATACGTATGTTACCCTCTTGCTCCTGTGCAGTCGGAACTTAGTCTTGTTCGAGCCTTGGAGGGTACCGTTTTTTGGTGGACTATCGATCGTTTCTTCGCACCTAGGTCTTTCTCTAGCCTGGGTGCTCGTGGCCTATTGCCTGTGGACATATTACCGCAGTAGGCTTTTTTCAGAGAGACTGTCGACGACGAGCTCTTTGTGTTGCATTGTGCTTCTGGCCTTGGCGTATGTCCTATGCTGGAGTTACTTTTTCTCGCTGGGTGTGCTTGGCATTACTTACTTCCTATGGACAATTGACCGTCAAGGGAATGCGGAGATAAAACCCGTCCTTACCGTTAGGGAGGTTTCAGAAGACAAGGTACGTCGTTTTTTGTTTCGAGGTGGTGAGGCTTTAGATCTCTGCCTGGATTTGAGTCCAAAGGGATGGTAGTTGCCGATGAGCGAATGTTCGTGTCACCTATAGCGTCGGTTACCTTTCAGTCGGATGGGCTGAGCCTGAGGTCAAGAGGTCAAGGGCATTTAGTTACGATTAACTCCTTGTACACAGCTCTCTACCCTCACTCAACTGGATTGGCTTAATGCCACTGTGGACGCAGTTTGGCCTTGCCTTAACAAAGCCACCATGGATACAATCATGACTTCCGTCCAGCCGCTACTAGACAGCTCTCTACCCTACGGTCCTTTGAAGGCAATTCACCTAGATTGCGTTGATTTCGGAACCGTGCCTCCTCGCATAACGGGAGTGAAAGCGCACCGGGTCGACGCGACGGGCAGCTGCCTCGACATAGACCTTAAATATTCTGGGAAGCCCAACATTGTCCTGAGCGTCCAACTTCTTGGTCCAATGGGAACCATGAAGGTGCAAGTGGCAGTTAAAACACTTCAATTGGCTGGGTGCTTAAGACTCCAATTCAAGGCGCTTGTTCCCGTTTGGTGAGTAGTCCCATACCGGAAGAGGAGATGGAGCGTGCATCGAGATCATTGTTCTGGGTACAGAGATGTGGAAAATTCATGAGACGAAAGATCACCCACAGCGCCAGTGCGAAGAGTAGCGAAAAGAAAGCTTCAAATGGGAGGAAGCAGTCGCTCGGTGTTCACTGATGAAAATGGAAGACAGCAAAGCATGGGGTGACAGGAAGAAGTCAATGTCATATAATTGTGAATGGACTCATCATTCCCCTCCCCTTTGCAGGCCTCTATTCTCTGCCATTGGGGTTTCCTTTACAAGCAAACCGCACCTTGTTTTCAGCGTCAATACACTCAAGATGGATGTTATGAACGTCCCTCTGCTGTCGAACAAGCTACAGGAGCTTCTTATGCGCGCCATCACGGAGAATTTCGTGCTTCCCCACGTTCTATTAGCACCTGATTGGCGGCCCGAAATGGTGGAATACATGAAAAACATGGGCATTCCAGATCTGCCAGACGGATGGTTTGCCCGATATCCAGCCTTAGCTTCAGAGCTGATCCAAGCTGCGGCTCTACCAGCCCCTGCCTCCACCCCATCGCATGGCACAGAAAGAGACAATGAGGGATAGGCGTACGACTGCCAGCGATCGCGAACTGGCGACAGCCACCACCGCGGTCTCCAAATGGAATCTCTAAAAGTTGAAGTGAGAAATATTTATTAGGGTTCATGACTATTAAAATTTCAATTGAACCGTGTGACCCTAAGAGCAGGTGCCGTAACGCTTCACTTGCTAACTGGTACCGAACTCTCTACGCCATGGCTGACGGTGGTTACAATCCCCTCCGATTTATATACACGACCTCTTCTAATCCCGATGTTGACCACTCTTAAGCTCTCGTAGAACCTTCTGGACTTCACTAATCCGAAGATCGTTGGTATCATAGTTGTCCAAGTAGGCAGCCTCGATTGTCGTCACATCTTCGTTTAGCCGCTCATGGATGTCCCCAGCGTAAAAAGAGGCCCGGCTCTGCCGTCGGAAGCTGGAATGACGGTAAAGAAACCAAGGGAAAGAGTCTTAGTCCTGGTAAAGTGATCTCCAGGGAGGAAACCATAGGGGTATGACATCCAACGGAAAACCCTACCACAAAGGGAGGGAGTGGGAGGAAAGGACTAGACCCTATCGCAAGTGAAATAAGAATCACAATCCAATAAAACTGCTTACCTCGCTGAGAGCCGATCTCGCTCTTTGTGCATCTCTGGGTCTTCTGAGGATGAGTTCTCAATAATCTTCTTCATAATGGCTACCATCTGTTTGGTGCTCTTGGCGGTACCTGGAAGATGGGTATCGTAAGTGCCTAGTTGCTTGTTTGGTACTCTTCTTTTGTGCTACTTTCATGACTATAACCTTTTAACTAACTTGCAGGTGTAAGTCAGAAACTCTTAGAGGAACTTCTCGTCAGTCTAACATTGTTGACAACCCTTTGCAGACTAGCCAACTAAGTTCCTCCCCGTTGCTGGTGGGGGCCAACGTCTTTGTTTGTTTCGCCGTGTATATACATATATATACATACAGAAATGCTCAATGGAAGTGTACTACAGGGCTTTACCCCTTACCAAGTCAGGCAACTTGCCAATAGCTCATGTTCTTACCTGAGATTGTTCCATTCGTGATGCTACTTTTGAACAAAGTTGACTTGGTAAAGTGGACGCTAACTTCAACGGCTATGCTGCACGCCGTACCGTCGGCACTATTTGTAAATATGTTTGCAGTTTCAATCTGTCGCAGCGAAGACAATCCGCAGTTGTAGGAAATGGGTTTAGGTGGAGAAGGGGAGAGAAAACGCGTCTTGTAGGAGGGTATAGTGCGAGCTAAGGCGTTCCACTTGCCGAAAAGTAGCTTCCATACGGGATATCTTTCGCGTATGTCTTTGTCCTACAAACCAGCTGACCACCGTCCGCTGGAGGCAGAGGTAGGAGGCTTAGATTCGGTAGTGAGGAGATAGTAAGAGTGACACAAAACGGGATGATAGGAAACTCTCAAGAGACGAGCGACCTCTAATGACAAAGGCTACAAGACACGCTGGTCACGCATTGGGCAAGACCTACCAGTGAAGAAAGCGTTCTGATATTCTTCAACTCGACTTGTTTTGACCCCTGGGACTCCACTCACAGGCATGGCGAATGTCTGCTTCCTGGTGCAAACGACGGTTGTGGTCAAACCTATCCTTGATCTATCTTACTCTCTCTCAAACCGTGCTGTCTCGTTACTAATCTGTCCCATTATGTCGAAGTTGTTCTCTTTGGGCGGGCGACGAATAATTGGCCGGCACGACATTGCCTTGACGTACCTCACTTTACCCAATTCTGGGTGCCTATACCAGCAAGTCACGTCCACATCTGCGTTTCCATCTTCCTCATGACGCTCCATGTTGAAGTCGGAGCTCTCTGCATAGAACAGTTCCCAGACCTTCTTCACGCTAGAGAGTAGTTCAGGTAAGTTCGATGAGCGGCGGCCATTAGATTGAATGGTTATCGGCGAGGAAGATGTTGGTAAGAACCCAAAAGCTAGAAGATGAAGCTGACGGTGTTCTGCAGATAATCCTCCATACTTACTTGACCCCTAGTTCGTCCGAATAGATCTCTTTGAAGTCTGAGTCTTTCGATTCGAAGAACCCCGGCTTCACCTCGTCCAACCAGGGACACGTTGGTGTCGGAGGTCTTAGACTTTTGACAACTTCTTGCTCCGAGGCCCCCCGATCTCTTTGAGCTGGCACAAGTCTCTGGTGTGTTTAGAAAGTATTTGGGTCAATAGAGGGTGACAAATGCGTGCAGTAGGCAGCTATCAAACGAATTAACCGGAAGGCTGAAGCTCTACCTACCGATCGGGAGCTAGCTCTAGATCTGGTGCTTCCAGCTAGGGGCACTGGGGTGCCATACACGGATGAATGGAGGGAAAGGCCACTTCTTGTGGAATAGTAACTTTGTTCAGAATTTGTTGGGGAGGAGGACCCGTCAAAGGGCTCAGGACTTGGGACTGTAGGCAAACGCGAAGCAAAAGCGGATTACTTTCTCTCCTAGCTCTAGTGCCCTGTTGGATTTTTAAGGCTGTCATATCGTGTCTGCCTCTAACAATACAGCAACTCTAACCTCGTGACTCTCATCCCCATCTTCAAGTGCTTTTGGACTGCAAACTTACTCTCCTCATTCTTGTCAGCGAAACGCGAGCAGTAGAATCTCTGCGCCTTGTTGATAGCGACTGGGTCCTTATGCCCTCGATACAGCTTCAATCCTTCCCCTTTTCTGACGACCCAAGCTCCCTTAAACCAGTTTGCCTGGGGTAAATAAATGCTGATGCAGTAGTCTGCTGCTAGATTTTCCACGGGAACCGAGTAAATTGCTAGGCTCTCCCAGTTGCCGCATTTCTTAGCTTTTACCTACGTTTAAACAGTAGACGGTTATAAGTAGGGTTAATGGCAGGGCCATGATCGAACATCACTAAAGGCGAATACTTAGAGGAAACCTTGGAGTATTAGGCGGAAGCACTCTGACGATCAGAAAGAGACAACCGGGACGCGAATGGAGAAGTGTTGACACAATCTTAGATAGATACCGACTTGAAGGGAGCTTCCCATTCCGGTCTGTCCCAGGTAACGGCCGGTCTTAACACTTCGAATGCCTAGTCGACCCTTATATCGCACAAAGTGAAACAGACAAGATTCATCTGGCTGTTGTATCAGCTTCGCACTACGCCCCTGTACGGATAGAAACTTCCCAGTCTCACAGTCCTATGAAGGGAAAGCGAAACCGAAGTGTGAACATCCTTATCGCAACTCAGGGACCTCTCCTTCAACAAAGATCTCCTTTAACAATATTGTAAGCGCAGGGGAGATTACCTTAAATATGTACTTCTCTCCTGTGTGCCCAATGGAGTCTAACCGCTCTACCAAAGTCGAATGCGAGGTTGGTAGCGTTTTTACTCTTGTTGCCTCACCAAAGGAAGAGATTGAGTCCGTGAGGTCTGCAGGAAAACTGTTATGAGAAAAGGGAGCTTGTGCCCAACTTCTCTCTGCAACCCAAGGTGCGTCATCTCCTCTTTCAAGAATTATCCTTTTCCCCTGTACCGTCAGACCACCTTGATCTCCTTTTTACTTACCTTCGCTATCGCTCTCCGCAGTCTGCAGATAATCCCTAAGTCTTGCTGCATCCAGGGCCTTGATCAGCGTTATCAAGAGCTTGAGGATAAGCCCCAGTTAGGGCCAGAGATACCGCAATTCTTCTCATGAATTATTTGAAAAAATTTGGTACATTGACATCATCCCCACTGAAAGGCTGAAGGCAGTCTAAGGTATTCGAGAGGAGAAAAGAACCGGATGGCCGTGACCATCACTTAGGTCACTAATTGTAGGAGAACATCGGTTGCTATGTCGAGAGACTGAGGCTATGCCGAGAGAATGAGGCTATGCTGTGAAGAAGCTACCTTATCGTTGGCTGTCTGCATAGATATTGGCTTTCGGCAGATGTCCAGAACACGAACCTTCAGCTCATTCGTCTCTTCATAAGAGATGGACCCAGACGCGCTGAGTTGGCCAATCTGTCGCAGAATGTATACCGCTTCTGACACATCCCTTTAACAAGTAGGAAGGGTTAGGAGCGCAATGTAACGCTTAGGTCTTCAAATGTCAAGGACTCACATGTCGTCTGTTGAATCAGCTGTGTCATAGCTACTGAGCTTGGCTGAGAGAGGGCCCGACGAGTTCAAAGCTACCCTTTCACTTCTCCCACGA
>FLMG01001379.1:74640-87444 GCA_900088475.1 Hyphochytrium catenoides
TTGGAGTAGTACGTGGAACTGGTGAAAAGTACGCTTACGCTAGCATTCTTCCCCCAGAGCTCAAGCTACTGCGTAGAACCGTAGTTGGATTTATCCTGGGTGCGAGACTGAGCTCGCTGCTGCTCGGTTGGCCTACTTGCCAGTCATCTCTCAAGAACCTAAACCGATGTTATGGTGTTGCGTTGACAGGAAGACTCGTTAGTGTCAAGAGGCACTGTAAGAAGAGGATGTGTGTCTCTACACTTGCCGGATTATTGAGCACGATTATCTATAGAGACATCCGCTTCAATGCACCCCCCTAACGTCTACGAAGCTAAAGTGGGTAGCTACCGAGCTTGTCAGGGGTGACTGCAGTCCCTATTTGTGCTGCTTGCTACTCCTCCCAGATGGACTGGGTGAGGCGAGATCCGACAGAAGGAAGAATACTGATTGTTACCTATAGTTATTGTCGGCAGGAGTCAAGAGGGAGTTGCACAAGGCTCAAGGAAAACAGCAAGCTCATCAGAGACAACAAGCAGTCAGGAAGGTGGTCAAGCAGTGCAGCGGGGAGAGATGAAGGAGGACACTTTGTACGACGATGCTGATCTGTTGACAACTGGAAGAAAGAAAAAGCACTTTTGTGCCTTCTCTCTGTTCCCCTTCTCCTTTCTTTCCTTCTGTGATGGCTTTTGGGTTGCAGTTGAGAACTATGAACAGCAGAATAGCCTTTACATTATGAGGGAGAGAACATAGAGGAGCAGCACGAGACAGACAGAGAGGGAAGGGGAGGGGAGAGAGAAGAGGGGGAAGGGGAAGAATCAGGAGCTAAAAGTGGCATCAACCATATCAGGGATAGGGGGGTATTATACCAAACTAGTACGTACGGATTCTGGACACAAATCGTGCGTTCAGCACAGGGAGGAATGCGTGCTCTAGCAAGTGGGGTTCCCACCCCTGTCTACAGGTCACGGAAATTTAAAGCTACACATTATCCGCAATTGGCCCCTCTGGCAGGGGTCCTCCCATTGGCGGAATCTGTCTTGCACTGTTCTTTCGACCCAGCAAGCTCGGTTAGTGCATCCGATCATCGGGAAGCACCTCAGCTCTAAACAGCGGACAGCGGCAAGCATCAAGACCTCCAAGAGCCTCCTAGCGCTCCTAGGAAGGCTATTCCTGACGCCCGCCCGATGACCCATCAACAGCTGGTAGTTCTAGATGCATGACGCGGACAGCTGGTTACCTAGATGTGGTTGCTGGGATCGCTGGGACTCATCTATGCGCGCCATCGTCGCGGTTTCTAAGGAATGCGTGGTGGAGTTGATCGGCTCATCTGCTGCCAGGACTCGTACTTGCTACAGTCTACTCATTCACTCCATTGCTTGCTTTACATTGAGCGTATAGCTAGGTACCTTCGACCCGCAATCCCTTTATCGTATCTTCTTCAACAGTGTCAACAGAACGGCCTTCGCTGTCCGCTGCTGCAGTACATATTGAGGTCTCTAAGGCTTGCGCTCCGTGCATCATGCAGTTTCTAGTACTAGCAGCTTTATGAAAGCCTCACAAAATATACTTCTCCAGCTCGCTGTACTGGAGGGAACGGATGCGCCAGCAAGACCTGTATGCGTCGCAGTTGAGTCTTCATACCCTCCATAATTTGTATCTTAGATCCGCCTAAAATACATGCGACATTAAGGTTCTCTGGATGTACCGTCACTGGCTTTCCTCCGGCGACTGTTACATCCACGACGGTCTAGAGTCTGCATCGACCTTCAGAGTAGCAGTAACCACTCATGGGGGGGTGCTGTAAGCATACTCCGTAAGCTGCTAATCCTGATCAGTCCTGCTGCTGTCCCTTTGTGCATATTGTCCAATATTACTACCCGTGACCTTGTGTGTGAGGGATTGGTAAGAAGCCCATCGGACTATCCCTTCAGGAGAAGCAGTCGCGTATAGTTCTACCTTCCTCTATTACTTTATGCGAAGAGCAAGGACCATTTTCGCTCGTTCTTCCGAACCGCAGCTGCCTTTAGGACACTCAATGAAAAGCTCTCTTCAAATAGTCTACGACTCCTTCGCTAAAGGTGTAGGTACTGACTGGTCTCTGAATCCTCGTGATCCTTACCGTCCAAAATAAATCAATTCTCAAATGCACTTCAAGCTGTGTCCCCTTCCTGTTTTCAGCTATCTTGCTGTCACCCCGAGAGCCCTGAGGCCATTGAACCGGCCGGCCTCTTCACCACCCTGAAGATCTTCAGTCTGATGCATGGCAAGCATCCTAATGTCCTCTCCAAGTTGGCGGGAATATAGTGCCTGTTCCATACACCGATAGGACGACGACATTAACATTGGTAAGCGAAAGGACAGTACGCAAGGATTAGAAGAAAAGCGGTGGGGAAGCCACTCAAGCTGGCCTACCAGGAGGCCACTATCCTTGAGCTCTGCCATCAACTTGTCGTCAGTTATGAGCAAGTTGTCCGCAGGAAGCCCAGCCTTTCGGACTGAGTTCCTAAGCAGCGTTTGCAACAGTCCTGGAGGAGATAAGAATCTGGAACCCTTCACATCCTTTTCTGACGATGGAGCAAGGAACCACGATGCCCCTCCAGTCGCTGTGACACAGGAAGGCTATGGTTAGACCAAGACCATCATCACGTAACGGTTTGAAATGATGTGTCAAGCGTCAGACTCTTAGGTAGGTATGGGCCAGTTCAAGCTGAAGGCACGTGAGAAATAGACGATAGCGAAGAGATGAGCCGTTTCTGTTTTATCCGCAGCAAGCAACCAAATTTCAAGCGGTAGCACTATCTTAGCATTGGGAGGAAGGGCGATAAGCCTCAAGGGCCAATAGAGAACCAACCAGGGTTTCAAGAAGGTTCACCTTTAGATTTCTGAGAATAGGTCCTACTGAACGGCCTTTGCGGCGGAAATGATCGTTGCCTTGTTGCGTCACGTTCAATTGTAGCTTCCCACTTAGAACTCTCGTCCGAACTGAGGCACGATAGAGCTGACCTCCAGTCCGAGCGGATGGCATCTGCAGAGAGGGGGCTGTCCTTAAGTGACGAGACCTTACTATGAGGCTTAAAGTGAGGTCAAAACATACTCTGACGGGCGTAGCCTGCATTGTTTCCTTGAAAAAGCTGTGACATCATAGGCATCATCTGCGACATCATGTCTCCCAGGTTTAGTTGTGGTCCGGGAGCAGTGGTGGGCTGTTGACGCCGGCGACGTTGAGCGAGAGGCCGCACTTCTTGCTGTCGGGCTGCTACCTGCGACCCAGCTCCTGCGCCTTGCCCTTCTGGGGCTAATTCCTCCAGCATCTCATCAGCCAGATCATCTAGACTTAACGCCTGCGGAGGAGGATTTGCTTCCTGAGGAGCCATCGACTCATCTAAATCGTCCATCATTGACTCCAGAATGTCATCTGCTGACTGCTCGGTCGCTTCTCCGGGTTCCTTCTCGTCATCTGAGTCCAAGGACATAGAATCTAAGAGGTCCTCCGGATTGGCGGATGCCATCTCTACCAAGTCGTTTGACTCTTCTTCCGTGACGACCCACTAACTCTCTCAATTCAAGAAGTCCTGGGAAGACGAGATAGTGAGCTTATGTTCTGGACAGTGAGTAGACCAACGCGGCGAGTGATGTTGGGCAGACTTCTCTCTGTCACTCGCCATGCGGGCGAAGTGGGTCTGAAAGAGTCTCCGCAGTCCTCGTACAGAACCCATCACACATTTCCTTACACCAAAAAATCATCCACAGACGCCTTTTGAGCGCACGGTCAAGTGCGCTTCGAAGAGGACAAGGCTATAATCTTGCCTTCGTCGCTATGTTTAGCGCACATTTAAATTACCATTTGGTCTGGTGCGTATTGTACTGTGTGTGAAGCTTCTTCATCACTTTGCTGACGAAGGAGAGTTCTCTAACCTGCAGCCATCGTTCCAAACTCATAAAAGCCACTGAGGATGAAGACCCATAAGGCCCACAATCCCTGCCATGCACTGATGAGTCTTGGCAGCACTGACCTTGTCGTCACCACTAGATCTGAGCTCACGGAGGGCATCCCAGGTCTAGTCATCACAGTCTTTGGGCAGTCCACAACGTCTCAGGAGGTGTAGGTTGCGAGCGATGGCAACAACTGCATCATAGTCTCTGACTACCAGACAACCAGGAAGTATGAGCCCTAAAGAAGAAGCAGCTCCCGCAGCGAAGCGCCAGAGATGTGGAGTACTGGATTCGGTAGCTGATCTGAATTCAGTGGCGCCTTCTGGTCGAAATGGAGCAGAGGCGATAGATTCAGACTCAGCAACAGGTACAAGCCAAGTTATTGCTGGATCAGGGTCAGCTTACAGGGGAAGAACTAATAAAGATTAAACAATTGTTATCACTACCACGCAGCGGGCAAACAAGCAGCTATTGTGAGTAGCGAGAAGCCAACATCATTCTACTCTATCTTCGCTGCTAGACGCCAGAAGACCCTCTACCTCGTCCGTCACGGCCATACATCTTCAAAGGACTCTGATAGGAACATTGACGTTCCTCTTACTGTGACAGGTGACTTTTGACGCTTGGTAGAGGGTCTAGGATGAGCGCAAAGTGTTCTAAACTCCGCCTTTCAAAGGATGTGATCAAGCGCGGTTGCTTGGGCGAAACCCAATGTGGTCCTCGTGTGAACTTCTTGTTGTCAGCGACCTCTCTAGGTACCTTCGCGTTTTGCTACCAAGTCCTTCAGTTGTGAAGCTGACGAACTAGCTACTTTAATGACAGAGCTCTAGAAACCGCAGAAATTGCATTGCAAGAGCGCTTTCCATCTCCCTCAGAGCGGCCTCCTGTCCTTGTGACACATCTTCACAGAGAACAGCTCAACGTCAGTGGAGATGTTCCTCGCGATCAAAAAGTGCTTGACAAGGAGTTTGCGACGATCTTCAGCCGCTCTCTCAAAGAACTTCCCAAGGGATGCTTTCATTCTCCTCCTGCCTGCCGTAGGACAGATAGGGAAAGTACTGAAGAGCTGAAGAAGAGAGTCGGTGCATTTAGGGAGTGGATACGATCGTTGAACCAGAAGGTGTGTCCTATCTTCCTCCAATGTTACTTTAATTGGCACCCCTAGAACTCTCTACCTTCCTACTTTAGCCAAGGACGTATCGCTTACTCTTGGGCTCTTCTACCTTCTACCTTGATGTTATAGCCGAGGATGAAAGCTCACAGCATTTATTGAGTAGCAGATCATCATCATTGGGCACTCCCTCTTCTTCAAGCAGTTCTTGAGTTCAAGAAAGCTCATGAAGAATTGTGAGGTGGCCAAGTTCGTGATGTAGCTAATTGTCCCTTGGAGCTTATCATTCGACGTCCTGAGCTTGCCGGTACTGAAGCCTGGTGTCCTTTGTGCTGGAGCTAAGGTCAAGCAAAACTGAGAGACACATCAGCTTAGGCATTGTTGCCAGCAAGCGTTCGGTCTGTAGGTCTGCGTTTGCTGTGATTAGGATTTTGTACTGAGAGGAAGGGGCAAGATAGGGAAGGGTGACGTCCATCCCATAGCTTGCATTCCCTTGCTTCATTGGACATGGTAGGCCGTGCATCTGTTACCAGGAGTGAGACGCGAAGTTTTACTTTGCCGTCAGCCATGACATCTGTAAGCGATCTTACCTGGATGGATCCAAATCCCATAGGGAGCGAGATGGACTCTTCTCCACAGCTATTTCCCTCATGAGAGAAGACTTTCCTGGATCCCATATACACCTCCAAGCTGTAGTTACCTGAGGAGATCGCATCCTGCCAAGGCAACACGGTCATAACAAACCCTAGTCAGCTTAGTGGTCAACATCTGAAAACGCAACTAGGTTGAGATGCACCTTTAGGGTACCCTCGGCGCGAAGGGACACGGGCTCACCCTTAACTGGAGCCAAAGGATGGGCACTAATGTCAGTGAACGTTATCAAAGTTTCCTTATCTGAGCAGTCGCGGGCAGTAATGGACGTCCTGAGGCCGTGGTGAGTGTCCATATCACCGGCGTTCCCTTGCAGATATAGCCCTTGCGCATGGTAAGGTTGAAGTTGAAGGAGCGCAGCAAAAAGTAGCACCACCACGAGCATCATTCTGCAGTCTAGGAAGCGTATCCTCTATCTCTCTAATATCTCAACAAGGAAGTACGTCTGACCCACAAACAAGCCGAAATCCCTCAAAAGATTTATGGTCAAAGGACTGCTGACCCCAAGAGAACTTGACTAAGTGACCAACGTGATGGGACGGAACCAGGACCAGAAGAGAGCATGCCACATCGACCAAGCTTCGATCTCAGCACAAGGATATGAACACGTTAGACAACAGCACAACGAAGTACAAAGGGTTACTGTAGAATAACCCACTCTTTCCCCCACTCCCGCAAAGTTCTTATTCCACCTAAAGGATTCTTTTTTTATATGACTTTCTACAGCGTGTCCTGCTAGTTCCCAGTGAACTTCAGAACACGAGGAATCAAGAGACAGAGTAGTTTTCTCTCTTCAATCATCATGGTGATGAATGATCTGAGACTTCGCTGCTCACCTGGTCATCCTATAAAGGGCACACCCGTGCGTGCTTGAGCGTATTGCCTTTGCCTCATTGCTGTTTGCAGAGCATTGCTCCTCAGAGGACCCGTGATCGCTTTGACTGGTCGTCTTCATGGCATCAGCGTCAGAATCGGAGACACAAGTGACCTCTACCGATGCCAAACCTGTCTCTGTGACGTCCAGGAATGGCTACATCAATTCGATGGTGAAGTTCCTGGCATGGCTTTCCACCAATAGAAGGCATCTTTTAGAGGAAGAGTTTCTCGAGGCTGGTTCTCTCATTAAGCAGCAAGGAGAGAATGAGAACAAACAAAGGGGACGAGAAGACGAAGAGCAAACGGGGGTCGGTAACTCCTTGAGTGAAGCGACGATAAAGATTCTAATAGAAGGGCGCCCTGACTTGCCTCCAATCAAGTTTAAGAAGCTTGCTTCGCAGGACTTTAAAACATGGTTAGGCACACTTAGGAAGAAAGATGGCACAAAGCCTGGCTACTCCAGTTACCTCGGGCATCGAGCAGCCCTGGTCAACCTCTATCGCGAACACGGCAGGCTGATGTCACGGACGCTTGAGGCGGAGTTACGGAGACTCTTTAGAGGCCTAAAGAGGCAGAGAGCAGCAGGAACAGGTGCAGCCCAGGGCAGGTGGGAAGGAGGAAAAGCTCCTCTTTCCTTCACCCTGCTGCAATTCCTAGCCAAGGAGATGCTGCAACGGAACTCTCGAGACTTAATGTTCGCACGCACATTTCTGATCTTGTGCTGGAATTTGATGTCTCACGCAGGCAACGTCATGTCTGTGTGCTTTGAAGATATGGAGCTCTTTGAAGATGCATTGCGCATCTATTTTGTACCCATGAAGAACGATCAGTCTGGGAACCAGCCACAGGGAGACCCAAGACACATTTATGCAAACCCTGTTCTGCCAGCGATATGCCCTATGCTAGCACTTGGACTATACTGGCTGTCTTTCCACTTCTCTAACAATGAAAAAAAGCTCTTTCCGGGCAATAGTCAGGAGGATCGCCTCCGGAAGATACTTCAGAGGTTCCTTGCACAGCAAGATGTTTCAGCGGAATTGGCGAGGAGAGGGATTAGCGCCAAGGATATAGGATTTCAGTCTATAAGAAAGGGTGCGGCAGCCTTCGTGTCATCAGGATCTACTGCTTGTCCCTCATCTGCAGCCATCCACCTGAGAGCGGGCTGGAGTTTAGGAATAGTGCAAGACACTTCTCACCGGTATGAGGCTGCGGCAGACATGCATGTGGGTCGGACAGTGTGCGGTTTGCCCTCTGACAGAGCAGAATTTTCTCTGCTGCCGCCTCGCTTTAAGGCCGATTGTAATAGGGAGATTGTCACCAAAGCCGTAGGCCTGTGCTTTCCAGCTCTGCCGTCTGAGCTAACCCTGATAGCAGAGCATGCTTTAGCATCTGTTCTCTACCATCTCGACTTTCTTCGAAAAACTCTGCCCCCTGGCCACTATTTACTACGGACTTTGCCATTTCGTGAGGATCTTGACTTCATACAAGAAGCGCGGCAGTCAGTTGTTTGCAATCTTCCAGATCCTGCGGAAGGTCTGTATGCAACTGGCATACCACCCCATATTTCTACATTGAGGGAGTTGCGAGAGCTATCATCACGTCTGGATCGCAGCATGGAGATGCAAGCACAGTACGCCGAGGACATTGTCTCGAGAGTTGCTGATCAATTGATCAAAGAGCTTGATGCTCACGCAATTGGAGGAGGAGCTGTCACAAGTACGGGACTACGGAATACTATCATGGACTGCCTTCACGAAGTATCTGCTACTACCAGAGCCTCCGTTGCCCCTGCCCTTGCAGCGGTAGAAGAGCAGCAGGCGCCGAACGCGCGAGAAGGAAGGCATGTCTCGGGACAGGGTAATGAAGGTTATTCTATAACAGGGTCCAGGCAGGTTGAGGCTTCCACTGAAACAACAATAACAGGGAGAGCAGTGTATTGCTGGGGTGGAAGGCTCCATCCTGTACCCCAAGACTTCCAGCTTCCGACGGGAAGCGTTTCTGAAGCTTGGAGGCTATGGTGCTGTGGTGATCAAGTTAACGGCCGTCCATATCCTCCACTGAGAACAGTGCATCCGTCAGACCTGGAATCAAGGAATTCAAGAAAGCGATTCTGTGAGTACAAGTTTTTGATGGGTCTTATAGAGGCTAAAGCAAAGGAATTGGGGCTGTGGAAGACGCAAATGACAATTGCAGAGGCACTGTCGACATTTACAGCTTGCCAGGATGTTGTCAAAGTCTCCGAAACTTCGGAGAAGAATCGGAAGCGACGAACAAGTCAGCTATCATGGGTGACTGTCGCTACTTTGAAACGGAAAAAGGGAAAAGCGGATACTGCCTAATGGCTCTGCGGTCCGCGAATGTATTTGACTTTACCTCTCGGGCATCTCTTGCATTATTTGTCTCGTGTATCTGCTTCGTCAAGAAGGCTCCTTTTCATGACTTACGACTACCGCACTATACCAATGAATGTCAAACAGCTGCTAGTCATGATGAACCAAGCTTCCTTTAAGCCAGCCCTTTCAGTCTTACGCTTAAATCCATCATATCATATATTATTGTTATCTGCAATCGCAGCTGAAAACTGGCGGCCAAAAAGTATGCTTGAATATAATGGCTTCTCTGGATCCTTGAGCACGTTCCCCTCGTTTACAATCTGCAGAGGTTTCCATCTTCCAAGAAAGTAACACCTTTCCCTTTCACCCTATCTGCCCAGCATAACCCGGCCTAAGTTGCTCCTATCTTGCTATTCGGCGGAGTACATACGTGCTCTCAAGCAACGCGTAGACTAATGCTTATCGGCCGCTTCCTTGCAGAACGAAAAACAAATGCTAGTTTTGCGCACCATCTCATAGGGTGTGTATGGTGCAATCCTTAAGGTCATCCTCTGGACCTTAGGCTAACTAAATCCTTACATACAGGTCGAATGGCCACAAGATATAAATGATGGACCTTAGACACTGCTGACATTAGCAGTGGCTGGCTTGGGCATTTTCTCTGCCAGAGCCTAAGAAGATATAATAACGTACCGAGACACAATGAGTGACTTTGTATACACTTTCACTAATCGACTCTCCCTACCTTGCGTTGTGCAGCTCTCCGCTTGCGCAGCCTGGCGGAGGCAGCCTTCCTTTGCTGATCCAGATACTCATAAGTGTTAATCTGCCGCCACCCTTCAACAAGTTGTCAGTCAAAAACACCGAACTCCTTCGTGCGTGGATGAAAACGTGGTACTTACACAGCATGATGTGGAAGCTTAGTAGCTGCAGAACGCTCAGCAGCACTGGAATGTTGAAGACAGATAGGATGCTCGCAAAAATGAACATGAAGCTTGGAGAGAATACGGAGACCAAAAAGCATGGGCCATCTTTGGAGCAGTCGAATGCATATTTCACTGTGAAGAGAGGTATCGACTTATCAGCGCCTATTGATCAGTTGGGAATGGACAACTTCCTCTGCAAATAAAGAACTCACGAGATCTATCCAGCCATTCCCACTCCATAAGAGAGGACCCCAGAAGGTACATGCACATAAACACATGGATGGCGGACATCAGACAAGCGCCTAGGACGGAGGCGAAGAACCATCTGTGTGGAGGGAGAACCAGAGAGGCGAACAGTGCGGGTCAAACAAAGCTGCGTGATCACAATCAAGCCCCGCCTGCCGTTGAGTATCGTACTTTTTGGTGGGTTCGTCCGGCCAAGGGCGGCGGCCTAACTGCTCACCACGGATGGCGCTACAAAGGTTTATTGCTACCTCATACTTCTACATGATCCTCTTTATAGATGTCTCAAGAGGGTCAAGAATCAGTGTATGGGCTCTCATCGTCTCTTTTCATGACATCTTATTCACCCAAACCTCAAGCCCGCCTCAGCTCCCGTGTGATCATGCATTACACACCTGTAGTTCTTCGACCCAACGCAGTTATTGATCGCCACACAATGATGATCATAGTCCTGCACACACTTGTTGCACCGCCTGCAGTGTTTGGAACTTCTCTTCCTGTTCAGGGGTGAGATTTGATAAATGCCCGGGGCAAAGGTTCACAGAGATTTGCGGTGATGATGGCACACGGTGAGAATGCTGCAGGAGTGTCTTTTCAAGTCAAACGGACGTACACTGCCAGACGGCACAAGTTGCAGAACATGTACTCCTGAACGTCTACTCCTTCAGGAGCTTTTGTGGGCTAAGGATCAATAGAAGAGTCAGACACATGGCCAGGTCTGAAGAGAACGGCTATAGCACTTGTCATACCAAGATATGCAGGGCCTTGCTGTCAACTGGGTCTATTGTCGTGGCTACACCCGTCACAAGGCCCACGACTATGGCAAGGATACTGTATAGCTGCCCAGTACGATAATTAGTGTCACATCTCAGCATAGGACCGAAGGGATATAAGTATCATGAACACCTACAGCGGTAAGGACAGCAGCGCCGGTGACACTCTGAGAGACTAAAAGCACTATCGGATAGAGTGTTGTCAACTGAAGAAGCCAAGCCACCCATGATAACACCTGCAGGAATGGGATTAGACTTCCTTATGTCCTCAAGAGTTCTTGGAGCTCGTGGTGCTTGTACCTGAAGGAACTCGAACGGCCAATGCCATCCATTCTTAACCACTTCCATTCTGTGACTCAGGGCATCTTCGCCTGCACCATCGGCAGGGGCAGTGATCTGAGGTCCATTTATTGCTGACTTGTTACTTGCCAAATCTTGAAGTGACCTCTTTGACCCTTCTGAGGTTTCTGCAGTGGTAACTTCAAGAGTCGAGCAGACAAGAGGCGGCTCTTCTCTTCGAGATGCCATTGCCCTCAGGTAGCTGCTGCTTGCAGCCTCCTCTTTACTGGTTATCAAACAGAAGTATCAGCAGCGTGGCAGCTAAACGCCTAGAGACCGAGCGCGGGAGGCTCTCTACAGAATGACCACCTTGAGCGGCACCGCCAGGAAAACGAAGAATGCTAGATGATCAGGGCTGAAGGGCCGGCGCCTTGTTCCTTTTCATTCTGTGAGACCGAACAGCTTTCATCTCAGGAGGGCAGTCAAGGTGAGGAGTACATCAGGGCGTCGTCCTAACCCGGATAATATGAGTCTAAAGCCAATTATTCTAATATATGACTTAAATTTATCTAGAATGCCTGAGTAAAAAGAAGAAGCTTCCTCCTCCTGCCGCTTCGTGCAGAAAGACTGTCTCATCACAACTCTACAGAGTTCTGCCAGAGGAAGCAGACTTGAACTAGTGAGCTATCGCCATCATGATCATGGACCACCGAGCACTCATCACCACACGGTACAGCGGGCCCTAGAGGAAAGGAGAGTCTAGGCTGCATTCAGAGCTAAGGCAAAGGCAGGAAGTGTCGATAACATCAGAGTCGATAGGAAGAAAGGATTCATTGGTACGCTGAGATCTCTAATAGAAGGTACAAAGAGCAGGAAAAGGCCAAGAGACTCACACGACCTAGCCCTTGGACCGGGTGACTTGTTCTTTAGAAACCCATTAGCTTTAGACTGAACCTCTACTCGGCAAGCCCTTCTCATTAGCGATTCGCTTACGGACGTACTATTTATAAAAACATTGAGGCCTGTGCTAACCCAAAGGTAGATCGACGTCACGGCAAACTATACAGGGCAAGGCACCTCTGGCTGCCTGTGCTTAGGGCTGGACATACCAGCCGCTGTCCTGGGCATGTTGTGCGCACACCCAATGCTCAAAAGCCCCTCCCGCCTCTGCTCGTCTGCTCTCAAGTAGCTGGACCTTTCTAAGGCCTCCAATGACAAACTGCCGTTCCCAGTCGACCTTCTCATCGGCAGCTCTGAGAGACTGTAGGAGCGTTTGCCTGCCCTCCGCCGTCATGCAAGCACTCCTAAGCTTTGCAATAGCCTCTCCCACAGATTGGCCTCCGGCGGCTCCTTGAAACTCCTTGGCCCTCTCTACGAGCTCTTTGATTTGTTCCTTCGTCTGGTTATCGAGTCTGTGCCTTAGAATGCTCTCCGCGTACAACTCTAAGTCGCTGACGCTCTTTAGGAAGATCAGCGCTCCCAGCGGTGAGCCAGGTACCATTGCAACCATTCCGATGAGCTTCAAAAATGTGCAGGTTCCCATAATGACTGGTGCCGCTTTGACGAAGATTTTTCCGGGCTTTTTAATCTGCAGAGTAGCTGCATCATCCGGAAGAGAGCAAGGAAACCCCCGGTTGAAGGCCTCACATACGAATCGCAGCTCACATTCATCGTGCAAGAGTTCCTTCATCCTTCGC
>FLMG01001385.1:0-14796 GCA_900088475.1 Hyphochytrium catenoides
GAGACTGGAGAAAGAGAGGACGGCAAGAAGAAGGCAGCTCCAAAGAAGAGAGAGAAGCGGAGAGAGAGAGAGTTTGACATGGGAAAGTATCGCCAAAGGTTTATTGCTATCAAGCTGATGTACTTAGGAGAGAAGTACTATGGGTTCGCAAGCCAGGAGAACACAGAGGTCCTGAATTTCAGCTTCTCTCTCTCTCCCTCTCTCTTCCCCTCTCTCTGGTGCTCCCCTCTATCCTAGTCTCTTTTCTTCTACCTTTTCTCTCTTTATCTTTTCTACTGTTCTTCACTTCCTCTCACGCTCTGTCGCAATTTCTATCTTTCCCTTTTGATCTCTCTCCCTGTCGCTCTTCCTGTCTGAATCTGTATCAGGGTCTCTCCCTCTTTTTTTCTCGTTCCTCTTCTCTCTCTCTCTCTCTCTCTCTCACTCTCTTCTCCGCCTTGTCTTCTCTCTCTCTTTCTCTCTATCTCTATCTCTTTATCTATCTCTTTATTTATCTAGTCTTCTTAACCTTGTCGACAACCTTGCCGTGATCTCAATCAGAGTGTCTCTTCCTCTCTCTCACTTTCTCTTCTCTCTCTCTGGCTTTCTTGCCTCATTTGCTTGCTGTCCACTTCACAGGAGACCATCGAGCGCCATCTTTTCGAGGCTCTGACAAAGACGCGGCTGATCGAGGGGAGAGAGACAGCCCAGTACTCGCGCTGTGGGAGGACAGATAGAGGAGTCTCTGCTCTCGGGCAAGTCATTTCCTTGAAGGTTGACAGCAGTTCTCTCCATCTGCCTCACATTGCTCTAGCGCATTTCTGGCTCAATCTGACTTCTTGGTCGTGAGAACGCTCCTCTTCGTTCGATGTCGGTCTTTCTTTCTGTATCTCTCTCTTCTCTTTCTCTTCTCTTGCGTTCACACTCTCTTTCTTATGTTCTCTCCCTCCAGCACTCTGCCTGTCTGCCTGTCTGTCTGTCTCTCTCTCTCTCACACACACAATATCGATTGGTCTTCTGTGTATCTTCGTCTACCCCAATTTGTTCTCATTCTTTTCTCCTACTCTCCTGGGCTTTTCCAGTCTTTGTGAATTCTGCGACGTTTGGTTCCTTTACCCTCTGGTCCACCTCTATCTTTCATTCCTCTCTCTTGCGTGCTGAGTTTCCTTCCTGACTTTCACCATACTTTATATCGCACAACTCTCTCTCTCTTTTCTCTCTCTCTTTTCTCTCTCTCTCTCTCTCTCGGGCTCTGTCTCTCTGCCTCCCTCTCTCTCTCTTCTCTCTCCACGCGCAACCCGCTCTGCTTGCCATACCTCGCATTATGTTACTGGAGCGCTGGCCCACACTCTCTCGGATCGGGCTCTTGGTTCTGTCCCTTCGTTTTCTGACATCTTCTGATTGTTCTGTCGTTCCCTTCTTACCTTTAATTAATGAGTAGCTCAGTCAGCCGTTTGTCCTTTTCTCGCTCTCCCTCTCGATGTGTCTCTCTCTTTTTCTCCCTCTCTCTAAGACCGATCTGTCTTGGCCGACGCTCTCAGAGCTAAACCGCTCTTCTCGCGTTGCAGGTTCGTTCTGCGATCCCAAAGGATTGTGAGCTTGTAGACCTTGACAGCGTGGAAGACCTTAGGCCAGGAGACAAGACTAGGATTAGGACCATGCAGGTGCGTTATAAGAGAGAGGAAGGCCTTTTACGGACAAGAGGAAGCTTCCTCCTAATAAGGGAGAGAGGTGGAGAGAGAAGGAGAAAAGAGGAACAGGGAAAGGGCCACTTAGCAAGAAGGAAAAAGATGAATGAAGAGGAAACAGAAAGAGAGAGAATGACCCAAGGCATAGCGCATATCCTAATCTAGATGTTCTTCCTCTACTTCTAGAACGGAAAAGAGACCATCCGCGCACTGAGTGAGCTTGATTATTGCAACACGCTCAATCGCGTTCTTCCTCCAGCGATCCGGGCGCTGGCTTGGCTCCCAGCGCCAGAGCAGTTCAACGCCAGGTTCAGCGCTGTCTCTAGAACTTATAGATACTTTTTCATTAGGAAGAAGAGAAACCTGAAGGTGAGAGGCTTCAAAGAAAAGCTAAGCAACTCGGAAGACATCAAGAGTCCGCGTTCTTCATAGTCCTGACAAACTGTGACTAAGTATGGCGAAGTGCGATGTGGAGGAAGAAAGCGGTTGCGTAGCTGTCATACGCTTCCAGCTGCCGGTACACAGTCAAAAAAAGTGCTCGGCCGAGCCTCTCTGTGTTAACGACCTGACTCTCGCTTCTTTTTTTATCACTGGTTCTTATCATGTTTATCCTCTCCTCAGTCTCTAACTTTGATCTTTGTCCTCCCCTTTGGGCCGCTTACCTTTCCATTGATTGGCAGCGCATGCACGCTGCAGGCCAGAGGCTAGTTGGTCGCCATGACTTCAGCAACTTCTGCAAGATGGACGCGGTCAATGTTAGCAACTTTGTCAGAGAGATCTTCAGAGTCTCCGTAGAAAAGGTTGAAAGCCTTAGAGAAGATGGGGCAGGGCCAGGATCTCAAGGTAGAAAAAGTAGGACTCAACATGAAAGAGTGCTTTGCTTCAAGGACAATTAGGCGTTCTACCTTCAGCGTTAGGTCTACTTTCTCTGTTGCTTGCTTTGCTTCTCTTCTTCTAACTCTTTAACCTTCTGTACTGCTTCTCCTCTGTCGGGCTGTTTCTTCTGCGCTTCTCGGCTTCAGGTGCCGCAGAGTCACACGAAGTGGACTATCGTCACTGTTGTCGCCTTGAGCAAGACGGAGAAGGGACTGGGATAGAGAATGTAGGAGATGCTTTTGACTTGTGCAAGGTGGAGGTAAGCGTGTCCCACATCTCCTCAAAGATCGAGCCTTCGCGCGGAGGCTCTTGGAGGGTCCTTTGCATAGCAAAAAAGCTTCTCTTCTCTCCCTCATAGTCCTTAATTAGAGAGGAGCTCTGCTGTATTCTCTGCTCTTGTTTCGCGTTCGTCAGCATCTTTTCTCTATCCTCAGACTGGCCTGCTGCTGGTCATACTCTATATTTCTACATGGCGATACCGTCCATTTGCTATCTAGGAATCTGTCACGACTTCTCCTGTCCGCTTGTCAAGCTTGTTGCTCCTCCTGTCCCCTGTGTGTTGTTTGACATCTACGTTTCTGTCTTGCATGAATTCTGGTAGGTGGTAGGGCAAGCCTTTCTGTGGCACCAAATTCGGTGCATTGTAGCTGTCTTATTTATGGTGGGAGAGGGAGATGAGGAGCCAGAGATAGTGGACCAGCTGCTTGACCTCGAGCAGGTGCCCAGAAAGCCTCAGGTATGCTAGAAGCTTGTGGCGGTTGAAGCGTTGTCCATTCCCTCCAATCTCTGTCACTCTCTGTTTTCTTCCGTCTTTCTCTCTTCTTCTCTCCGTCTTTTTTGCTGTTCATCCCTCTCTTCTTCTCTGTCGCTCAACGTACGTGTCACTTTTTCACATTGCTTTCCAGTACGATATGGCTCCGGAGCTGCCCTTGGTTCTCCATGACTGCTCATTCGACTTAATAGACTTCAGGTGAGCCCACGCCGTCAGGAACGTGGTCTATCTTTTTGCTCTTTGCGTGCTGCTATGAGGCTGGGGTGGGGCTTTCTCCAACTAACTCTCTCTCTCTGTGTGTCTATTCTACACATTTGCCGTCGTCGTTCGCAGTTACGAGAGTGAGGTTCTCACACGGCTAGAGAGTCATCTCCTGTCGCTCTGGGAGGAGGAGAGAATCCGCGGCGCTGTTCTAGAGAATGCTATCAAGCACATTAGAGAGCTTTGGGTGCGACAGGGAACAATAGAAGTAAGCCGTTTGCATTACCTTCTAAGTGAGAATGGTCTCTTAAAGAGGAAACCTATCTTGGCACTTCCACTGTCTTATTGCTCTATCTGCTCTCCTGTTAATACGGCCGCTAATCTTTTGCTACTGGATCAGAAGCAGCAGATCAGGGGTTCTACCACTTTCGTACCCTGGAAAGAGATTAGAGATCTCCGGACTGCGCTTTCGACTTCTCTCTCTTCTGCCAAGCATCGGCCACTCTTGGGAAGGAAGACAGCGCATTCTTATCAAGAAAAAGTAGGAAATCTGACCGGAAGGTGAGTCATTTAGGTCAGACCTTTCAGTGCAGACAAAGCGGACCCTGGTAGCTCAAGGGGAATGAAAAAGAGTAGACAGAGAGACGGAGAGGCACAGAGAGAGAAAGAGAGAGAGGGGGGGGAAAGAGGAGAGAAAATAGAGAAAGTGAGTGAGGGAGAGCGAGAAGGAGGCACCGAGAGAGAGAGAGTGTGATAGATAGAAGAAGAGATAAAAAAGATGCAGCAGAGAAGCCAACGGAGACATGGAGTGATAGGAAGAGGGGTCCCCTAAGAGAGGAAAACAGACAGTACTAACAGGTCAACGCGCTCGAGAATCAGTATCTGAACTTAGGTTTCTACCTCTGTCGTAGACGAAAAGAGCTCAAGGAGCGGAAGACCTTGGTGTCCAAGGCCAATAGTAAGCAGATAGATGACGCTATGGAAGACATCGAATAGCAAGCTTTCTTTCAGTTCTCTCTCGGCTCTCTCTCTTTCTTTCCATACATCCTGTACCCTTTCCTCTCATCATTCCTACGCTAGAGAAGGGAGCCCGGTCTTCTCTCTCACTCTCTGCTACCTACCACTTCGTGAGATGAGCGTCCGAGAGTTGAATTATGATTTACAGTCCATTGTTATTACACTTTCAATCACAAGGGGAGAGCAAAAACTGTCGACTTCTCTCTCCTTTCTCTCTCTCTCTCTCTCTCCACCTACTCCAAAGCTAACATCATCATACAAACTGAATACACCTTAGCACCGTCTTCTCTTCCTTTTCCTTCCCAAGGAAGGGAGCCAAGCAATATGCTTAAAGCACACAAGGAAAAGAGTGAAAGAGAGAGAGAGACTGAGAAAGAAGGGACGGCGCCTATTTCTTTCACAAGCCTCCTTCGACCTATACAGGTAGAACTATAATCTTCTAGGCGTCTGCGACCAAGATCAGATGACATGAAGGGAGGAGGCGCCTCCTCTCTATCTATCTTCCTCTAGCCCACAGCCGCCATTGCGCTTTAGGCGGAGATCTTTTGTCCTGTGAGGCGCTCTAACCGCGCCAGAATGTGCTTTCCATAGGTGAACCGCTTCAGTTGCTGCGCTTGGGACTTGATACTGGCCACTATGGCTGGGACAACAGAAATGATAGCGTGTGTATGGAGGTGGAGAAAGAGCCAGCCGTAACAGAGAGGAAGCCGTAACAGAGGAGAGAGATGAAGAACCAGGTTATACTTGTCACATGGACAAAAAGGCGGGGATGACATATCACTTACCATCCCTTTGCTCCTGACTAGCAACGTCAATCACTTTCTGCACTACATAGTTGGCATAGGGATCCTTCATCATGAGCTGAAGCGGCGAGGTCCTGCAGGAAAAATCAATGAAAGAAAAAAGCGGCAGTTCAGTTAGAAAAGTGCTTCTATAACGTTGAATTTTCTAAGTATGAGCTCCTGAATGTAGATTCAGTGACACCAGCGTATGGATGCGAGAAGAGGAAAGAGAGAATGGGCTAGAGAAAGAAAGGCAAATTGTCGGGAGAGAGGAACCTACTCGTCATCTTCCGTCCCTAACATCTCAGAGATAATGCAGCTTCTCTGCTCTGCGTTCGCGTAAGTCAAGCACTTCTCTACTACATTGGAAGCAAACTTGTGCTGACTAAATTGAACCACTTGAGACTGCAGAGAGCGGACAGGAGAAGCAATCGAGAGACGTGAGTGGAGATGTGGGGGGCACTAGCGGGAGACAGTGACAAAATTGTGGACCTTTGGACAGAAACAGAGGGAGAGACTGAGAGCGAAACGGGGAGCAGAGAGCGATCGCAAGAGAGTGGATAGGTTCATAGAGAGAGGGATCTAGACAGGAAAGCTGTGCTATTATGACGAAGTGGGAATCGACAGGGGAGCAATGGAACGAGGGAAGGTTTGGCATCGACTTAGTGAGACGATGCAGAACAGCGGGACAAAAAGAGATATAGTGACAGCGAGAGAGAAAGTAGGAAGCTATACCTTAATCTTATCGATGAGCTCGTCCCGATCTCTATCTCTGCCATGCTCCAGCACGTGCTGCACCACATAGTTCCCATACTGATCCTGTGTGAAGTGTGCCAGAGGTCAGTTAAGTGTGCCACATTAGGAGGAAGAGAACATTTGGAGGGTTGCTATCATATTAAATATATTGCATGTGTAACAAACATGAAGAGGGGATGAAGCTTCCAAGAAGCTTAAGCTTTCACGAGCCCATAGGTAGAAAGATTCTCAGCATAGACAGCATCCAAAAGCAGAGCTCCTCATTCGGGTTTAGCAGTTCAAACGAGGTGAGAATGACACGATGAGAGCAGAGACAGATAGGATAATATGCCGTATTGATTTCCAACCTGCACCAAGGCATGACAGTACTTCAGGATCTCCTCTAGCACGGGAACTGTCTGGTGCTCTCCACAATGTTCAAGCACTCTTTGGATAACTCTGCATCCGTAGGGGTGAGTCGAAAGAAGGTAGACTTGTCCCTCGAAAGAAGAAACGATAAACTGGATGTCCACGGAGGTGAGGGCGTCCGGAGCCTTACTCTACGAGGGAGAGAATGGATGTTAAATCGAGAGCAAATTATAAGTTCTACCAAAGTGCAAAGAAGGTTACGTGCCACAGCTGAAGGAGGAGGTAGAGAGGAAATGTGATGCCAAGAGGGATGGCGACTAGGCCTCCTCCTCCTCTAAACCCTATAGCACCAAGACTGGGCGCTCGCCATCGTTACTTTACCCCTGCATTGCCTCTTTTGTTTTGTCTCCCACCTTCTCTATCTTGCAGCTAACAATCTCTATGCACTTCTGAATGACATGATTGCCGTTCTGGTCCTTGACGCACTTCATGACCTGACCCTCGAGCTCCTTCATAAGACCACGCTGCTGGATGGGCTCAACAACCTCCAACGCCTAGAAAGGGAGGTATTAGAGTAGTCTTAAGTATAAAAGCAAGGAGAAAGACAGTCTCTCCTGCTCGAGGGAGAGAGAGAGAAATGAGGGAGAAGGGAGAGAAGAGTGGAAAGTCCCCTCAAAAGTCAGAGAAAAGTTCACTTACCTTCTGAATAACCCTGCACCCATACATTTGAAGGGCTAGCTCCAGCACATGTCCCACTAGCTGCTCTCCGAGAATTCGACGTTGCTCAGCTGTGCCTGATAAGAAAGACAGAGAGAAGAGAGCGAGAATGAGGGGCGCAAAGGAATGTTAAAGGTTTGCGCAGAGAGCTTTGATCGGAAGGGCTCTCCTCCAATGTCTTCAAGTGAGTGCCTATGGTCTCGCGCTCCATCCTGACATTGTTACTCGCCCTTCTCATCCCCAGGACCCTTTCCCGAGCTCATGACTGGGCAGGGAAGAGCGTTCTCCCTCGTTTGTGTCTATGTTTCAAACCCTTCGGTGCTCTGTAAGCCTGCCACTTGCCCTAGATGCTCACCGTGATCGAAGAACTTCTGAATAACGTAGTTTCCAAAGACATCGGTCATCAGCTGGTGGCAGCCCGGAAGAATCTCATCAAAGATTAGAGCCTTATCAGCGTCCGGCGCAACCTCTAGTTTCTGTTGGATGAACCTGAGCAAATAGAAGCGGCCGTGAGAAGGACGGAAGAAGCGACCTAACAGGCAACCCGAAGAGAGTAATCCTAGACGACAGGGTTCGCCCCTTCAAGAGGGCTCCACATGTACAGCGAGCACATAAAGAGAGAGGGTGGGAGAAGGCAAAGAAAATAAGACAGAAAAAGAGAGAGAGAGAGAGAAGGAGGAGGAGGGAAGGGAGAATTAACAGGAAAAGAAACGGAAGTATTTCCAGAAGAAGGCCCCACCTGGAGCCGTGCTGGTCCTGGGAGAACTCGATGACGTGACCCGCGAGGTCTCTCAGCTCCCACTTCTTCGCCTTGGAGTTTGCTCTAAAGTCCTCCAGCAGCGAGCTGCGAGGAATGTTGCTGGAGAACAATCAGTGAGTGAAGATGCATTGGGTGAGTGACCATGCATTGGGTGAAAGAAGATGCATTGGGTGAAGGACTGCCGCAACCACCTGCATTGCCAACCTTCGTCCCTACGTCTAGCCCTTTGCCTCCCTCTCTTCCTTGTACTCTGTCTTTCCCTCCGGTAGTCTCTCTTCACTCCCTCTCTCTTCCGCAATTGTGTCTCTCCCAGAAAGAGTGCAGCGGCAGCTTGCTCTCAGTTCTCAAGCGGACCTTGTGGAAGGAGGACTCGGCCCGTCGGGGTATCGCTGTTCTCCTCTTGAGCCTCTGTCTCTATCTCTCCTCTGTTCTCTATGTGAAGGAGGATCTCTGTCCCTATGTCTCCTGCGGATAACGGAATGTTAATAAGTCCGTTGGCTATATTGCATGAGAGAGAGGTTGAAAAAACTTTAGGTGGCGAAGCGGCGTCCACCGGACGGATAGGCAACGGAACGAGGGAGAGAAAGAGAGCTACGACGGTACAGGTCGTCCGGCTAAACCTAGTGAATAACGGTCTTGATAGAAGAAGCTAGGGAGAAGAGTGATTTCCCAACATGCAAGAGTGCGTCCGGATGTTACCAGCAAACCGAGGCATCACTTACCTATCTCTATCGTAGTCGTCGTACTCTCTGTCTCTGCTATCAGGCCGGTAATATGGGCCGTAGTAACCGGCATAGTCGCCCCGTCCATAGTAGCCCTCCCGTGCATATAGTGCGGGGTGATAGTAGTCACCTCGAGCAGCTAGCAGAGAGAAAAACAGGGTGAGAAGCGAATGGGAAGTGCATTAGCTGGCAGACGAGGGAGGTATCAAAGAACAAAGCTACATTTCAAGATGCCGGGTTGCCTTTTCCCTCATCTCCTACTTCAATCGGCAGTGGTTTGCCATCTCATCTCACCTTGGAGGTAGCGGGGATCTAGTTGGGCCAGGTATTCTTGAGGAGGCTGGGACAGCCGAGGATCCAGCCTACGACGCCGAGGCCCGTAATAATGAGCATAAAGAAGAGTAGTAGCAATAAGGAGAGAAAGAGAAGAGAGGTGAGCTGAAGAGCCCAGCATCGATGGGATTATTCACATATCTTACAGGGCTTCAGGAACGCGTCCATCCCTAGCTTCAGGCAACCTATACCGCGGATCCTGGGCAAAAGGGGGAGGGGGACCCTGCGAGAGTGGTAATCGATAGTAGCGGGGATCTAGCGCATACGGGGGCGGCGGTGGGAGCGAGAAGAAGGCAGCTGCAGCTCTAGGATCGATGTACGGGAGATAGCGAGGATCAATGGGTTGGCGGTTTGCTGATGCCAAGGGGTCCAGGTACTCCGCTGAGTAGAGATGCGGGAGGGCAGCTGCAGGAGGATGAGCAGGGCCTGCGCGCTTGCTCTGTATCTCTACGTCCCCGGCTGCACTCTGAGGGTAGGCCATGATTCCACCTCGACGCTGGAGGGAAGAATTATGGACACACAGGAGGATAGGTGGCTGAGCTTATGTGACAAGAATGAATTGGAAATATACAGCACTGTGTCCACTTGATTCAGATGAGCAGCCCCAGTGGCTAAGTCTTGACTCAGGCTGAGAGGGAGAAAAGGGGCTTCTCTTTGTCTCTAGCTACGTACCGACAGCTCCTCTGATATCTGCAGCTGCTGCAATCCCAGCGCAATATCAGAACGCGCATCCGAAGGATTAGTATACATAGGCTTCCTTGCTCTCGCCGCGTCTGCTGAAACAGAAGCAAGGAAGATCACAAGGAAGGTGAGCAACACTCAGTTCTGTCGAGGTCACCAGTCTACAGTCAGCGCTGGACTATCAGCGGCACCAAAATCCCAATAGAGATTAGACAAAATGACACTTTATGTGACGGGACTCTTTCTTCCCGGAAAGGAAGACCTTACCTTGATGCTGTATAGGTCCCTGGGAGAGAGTAGGAGGGTACGCTGGCGAGGGGGTACGAGGAAAGTCTTCTTGGATGCGATCCATCAGGCTTTTGCTCATTGGCTTCAGATCACTGCTGTCCCTCTCATTATATACAGGAGCAGAGCCATTCGCTACAGCGGTGGGATCAGGACAGCAAAGGGTTCTTGTTATATTGCGGAAGGTGGTGCGACTCTGGCGCGAATAGGACTGGAGACTGGAGACATCGAAGTTGGGGGCACAATGGTAACAAGGCAAGCCAGACACAGCCACAGAGAGAAAGAAAGAAAGAGACAGAGACACAGAGAGAGAGAAAGGCAAAGGGGAAATAGGGTTTTACCTGTTGCGACAGCAGCATTGAAGAGCGTATGGGGAGATGGCGTAGAGGCCTGATCCTCTTCTATCCTCTCCCTGTTTAGCTTCGATCCTGGCGGTGCAAGCTCGGATGGGCCCCCTGGACCCTTTCCTCGGGCGTAGAGATCCCAATGATAGGAATTAGAGGCCAGCTTGGATGACTGAGGGTAGAAGAGCTCTGCTTGTCCTCCTCGACTTGACTGCCGGCGGAGAAAGAAAGATGAGCAAAGACCACTCAAAAGAAGAGGAAAAGGGCAGATGAGAGGCAGTACGAAGGAGAGGGAAACACAGACGAGAGAGATGGCAAACAAGTAAAAGTGGGCAGCAAGCACAGCTTCCAAGCGTGGGCTGGAAGATAAAAGGAACTAGCTAGACTCTGAGGAATGTCAAGGAGCTGGTATTGTTATCACACGAGGAAACAGCTATTGGACAAAGTGCCGTAAGCGGAGTGGAAGACTGACCAGACTGTCTCCTCTGTCCGTAGCAAGGAGAGACAGCCTATCGGCGGAGCCATAGAGATAACCCTTACTGAAGCCTCCGATCTACGCCATCGAGTGAAAAAAGAACGCAAGAGTTAATCAAAGAAAGGAAAGAGAGAGGAGAAAGAGAGAGGAGAAAGAGGAAGAGAGAAAGAGAGAGAGACGGAGAGAGGGAGGCAGGGGTGCGATGAAGTCAAAGGTACGAGTAACACATCTGAAAACCATCAAATGAAAGAGATAAGAACAACGATGCTAACTCCTGAGACAGAGCGGAGAGACCCCGGACGAGGGTCTTATAAAGCAAGTGTGCTCTCTTCTCTGCGTACATGATCCGCCACAGGTGGCGCAGAGGTAGATCTTTGGAGGGAAAAAGCGTCAATCTGTCTCCTCGTCAGTGGAGTTTCCACTCCCTCCAAACCCGTGAGCCGACCCAGCCCTCTATCTTCTAGACCTTCCACCGGTCCATGGGAGAGATGGCGAGACGCAGCGGCGGAGGCATCAGAGTCCAGAATCCCACCTATGAAGTGCGTCTCATCAACTCCTCCTACGGCCTTCATGGCACCGCAGCCAGAAGATAAGAATTTTGAGAGTAAGGAACGAGCTTCGATAACGGAGAGATATGGAGAGATGTCTCTGGTGGCCGAGCATACAGAGACGAATGGCAGCCACCAACAGGCTGCCTAAAGGGCACTAAGACCAAGACCGAGCCTTGGTGTTCCTCGTTCTATGTACAGTTGGGCTCAAGCCTGACGCGCAGAAGCCAGCCTCCTCTTGGAATAGGCTCCTTGGCTGACAACCTGCGTACAGAGGAAAACCTTACACGGAAAGAACCTTCGAGCAGAGGTCGTAGACGTCCGCAGAGCTCTAGGTCCTGACTCGATCTCTTCGTTTTGCCGGGACAGAGCGGCGCCTCAGGCTTCAATCCTATAAAGGTCTAGGCTTTGGGATGGTACGCAGGCGCCCTAGATAGCGCCAAGGCATATGTTCTCAGCTTCCCAATACTTCTGTTAGTCCCCGATAAGCTTCATGAAGGCTGCGGTCAGACGAAGACTTGACTGAGCTGAGATGGAGACCGAGACGCGAGGGATCACGAAAGAGACAGACAGAACGTTAGGATTAGCAAGAAGAGAGCCAGAATGAGACAGAGTGGTCGGGAGAGGTACGATGAGCTAAGGAATAGGCCAGAGAGAGGTAGCCAGAGATTGAAAGTGACAGGAGAAAGAGAGAAAAAGAGAGATGTGAGAGAGAGAGAGAGATGAGAGAGAGACGACGAGAGAATGAGAGAGAGAGGTGAGAAAGAGATGAGAATGAGAGAGTCTGTGAGAGAGAGAGGGAGAGAGAGAGGAAGAGAGGGAGAGAGGGAGAGAGAGAGAGAGAGAGAGAGAGAGAGGAGAGACAGAGAGAGAAAGAGAGAGAGAGAGGGAGAGAGAGAGGGAGAGAGAGAAAAAAGAGGGGGGTGTATAAAAGGAGGAGGGTGGACGGCGGAGGGTGCGCGGCAATCATCAGCACAGCCTCTCAACTCTCTGCTCTGAGGGGAGGTCTGACGAGATATGATCAGGTCATTGGATCGAAGATAACGAGAAGTATAATATAGAATCAGTCAGCAAATGAATTGTCTTATTCGTAATGGTGAGAGTTTGGTACTTCAAGATCCCTTGTTTGGTTCTGAACTCCGTCATTTCCTCAAGACGTACTAAAGTCGTGGATTTGACATTTTATGGCTCTTACCTTCGTTAAACTATGGGAAAGTACATAGTACGGCATTTATACCACCCACATTAGTTTCGTGCCTAAAGTCCTAGCTTCAGTCCATGCCAGATAAGAGAATCTAAACTACCTTTCGGCGATTGTTGATGAAGCCTAACATAAGAGAACCTCAACCTCTGCATCTGTCATCCGACATTTGGGCGCTTTGGAACGGCAGACCACTCTCCTCCCAATTTTGTCCCGGCAGCGCGCACACATTTTGTGAGGGTATCGCCTGCCGTAATCTTACATACCTTATAGTCTTTATCATATCACGAATAAGCAGCATATCCTCTCTCCCTATTGCCAATATCACGCTGTCAATCGTCGAGGACCACCACCCTTTTGCCGGGGTGTACTTGGGGTGTCCCAGGTTTCATTTGGTAGACAGATTAGATAGATAAAAAAGAGAAAGAAAGAGACTATTTGTTTATTGGGAGTGGAGGTGAAGGGAGAGAAAGGTCACACGCATCATTCATCATCCATCAGGCAGCAAGTTTGCTCTGTCTTTCTTCTTTGTTACAGTTATCCGGAGTATTACTTACCCCTGGTGGCTGGCTTGGTGCTGGTGGGGCCATCATCATCCCACGACAGAGCTTCACGGCCAAAGAGGAGGAGGGAGAAGAAGGGTAGGGAGGAGCGGGAGATGGAATGCATGCATGATTGGTTGAGTGCACCGCATTGAACTATTATGAAGGACTACTTCTTATTATCTGCTGTTGTCTCGTGCTCCTCCTGCTATCAGTTACCTGACGCAAGCAGGGACTACTACAGGTTGACTGAAGAGGAGTATCGATATCGTTGGTGTGCGAAGATAAAGGGCTGAGCACGACGGTAAGGCTTTGACTACTTCAATCCGCAACGCAGTGAGCACGGAAGGAAGGCATGTCTTGCTGGAGTACCGTCCGTCGTGACGACCATTGTGACTAAGGAAGGCATACATCATGTTCCTGGTGTGAGTGAGTATTGCTTCCGACGACATCACCGACGGAGGAGAGAACCATAATAATTATACGGGAAGAAACTTGCTTCTTCTACTACAAGCATCGGAGGTGCCACATATTATTGCAGTAAGAGAATGTGAGTGACTGGGCTGTGGTCTTTTCACCGCCGAGGAGGAGTAGGAAGCAACAGAAAAAAAACGAGAGGCGACGCTTCGTTGTTCATCAATGTGAGCGAGGAGCTCGATCATATCTCCACACATGGAGAGAGGAATGCCTTCTTCCGTTATTGCGGCCACACTTGCGTCGAACACCTACGGCAGCAGCGAGTGCGCTGATGAGCAGCAGCAGCAATGGCGGCGGCGGGTGGCATAATGATATCTTCTTATAATCATAGTTATTCAGGAGTTAGACACTTCCTACTCTTAGGACAGTAGGCGGTTTCCAGATATAGGAAGGCCCAGGAGAAGGGCCTCGGGCGGTGAAGGGCAGCGTCATCATGATGGGCAGAGCACCGCACCGCAGCGTCGCGTCATCTTCTGTCGTCGTCGACGTCTTCGTCGTTGCTCAACCGAGTCCCTCCACAACAACGCAGCATCTGAGCCCCATCCTGATGCCGTCACCGCCAAGGCTCAACCCATCATACCGTGATGATTGTCTTTTGCTGGAGAGGCTCGTAAGTCGCTTTTGTTTGTCCCATCTGCATTGCTGTGATCGATCACAACGCCTCACCTCTTGTGGTGTGGTACGGGTCTCGCTTCCACTCCTCCTCGGCACTCTTCCTTCTCACTTTGACTCTCTCTCTCTCTCTGTCTCCCTCCCCCTCTCTCTGTCTCTCTTTCTCTCTCCATCTGTCTCTCTCTCTCTCCTCGTACAAGTTACCTCCCTCCTCTGTCCTCTGTCTCTTGGTCTCTATATGTATATCTATCTATCTATCAATCTCTAGGAGCTCTCTATCCATCTCTATCTCTAACTAGCTACTTACTTACCTCTCTCTCTCTACCAATATCTTTCTTACCTTACCTTATTCCAAAGAAACAGCAGCAGGATTGCTGCCGCGGCAACACCGCAAATTTTATGGGTGGCTCCGTTTCGTCGGTTGGCTGGCAGGAGGTCCTGAATCTGAACAAATTATTGGTTAATATTCTTGAATATTCAATAGAATATTTTCCATCCTTTTTATACAATAGACCGCCATCAATAAATGTGTCAACCCCCTAACTGCGAAAACTTGTGGTGAATTGAGAAATGTAAAATCCGGATTCCTAGATTATTGATGCCAGCCAACGTAGAGAGAGAGACAGAGAGAGAGAAAGACAAAAAGAGAGAGGAGAAAGAGCGAGAGGCCGAGAGAGAGA
>FLMG01001385.1:14832-47178 GCA_900088475.1 Hyphochytrium catenoides
AGAGAGAGAGAGAGAGAGAAAAGAAGCTTTGAGGAGAGAGAGACAGATGAGCAGGGGAAAGGGAGCAGCAGACCGACCGAGACAGAGAGAGAAGAGAGGACTGAAGGTTGGCATCAATCATTTTCTGATTCTCTTTCTCTTGTCTTGTTGATTGCTCGAGGAAGCTCCTCGCCTGTTATAGGCAGGCGCTCCCATTCGCGTACCGGAGACGGCAGATGAGCAGCACTCCTTTGTCGTTTTAGGATCTCTCTCTCTCTCTCTCTCTGTCTCTCTCTCTTTCTCTCTCTCTCTCTTTCTCTCTCTCTCTCTCTCTCTCCCGGCTGTCACCCAGCAGCGCTGCCTGTTATGCTAAACAAACAATAGAAAATAACCTTCATTGGACTCGTAGCCAAGGCCTCTTTAGACTGTTCAAGTCAACTTCTGGCTTAGGCACTCTCTCTCTCTCTCTCTCTCTCTCTCTCTCTTTCCTCTCTCTTTTCTTATTTCGTGTCTCTCCGATATCTCTTCCTTTCTTGCCTTTTCTCTCTCTCTCTCCCTCGTCTCTTCTCCCTCCTGCTCTTTCTCTCCATATAAGAGTGAAGATGGTACGTCGGAGCCATTTCTTCTATCACTATCCCTGCCCCGATGGCGTCTTCGCCGCCTTCTCTTTTCATCTCTTCTGCGGGAAAGAGCTAGGCGGAGAGCCTGTCTACCATCCCATGAAGATCTTTCTGACGCCAGAGGAGCAAGTAGACGTGGTGCGTGGTGGAAAGAGGCAAAGAGAGGGTGGTAGAAAAAAAAAGAAAGAAGAAATGCGAAGAGAGAGAGAGAGACACGAGCGGGAAAGGAACAAGAATGGGAGAGAACCGGGGGTCAGATGGAGCAGGGCAGTGGAAGGAGGTGATAAAGTACACAGAGAAGAGACAAGGTACACACAGAGACAGGGAGACGGTGAAAGAGAAGAAAAAGAAAGAGAGAGAAAAGAGGGAAGAGAGAGAGAGAGTATAATAGGGGGGCTCTAGGAGTAAAGAGAAAAAAAGGTCTGTTCCTGTGTAGACGCTTACTCTCTGCCATGTCTGTGCATGTAGGACTCTCTCTCTCTCTCTCCTGAAGATATCGTATACTTCTCTGACTACACGGCCAGTGTGGACTATGTCAAGAGCATCGCGGAGAGAGCAGGCAAGGTGATCATCATCGACCATCATAAGACAGCCGTAGAGAACTTCGAGAAGGCGGCTGCAGAGGAGGTAAAGCGGCTCGGCTATTGGGACGGCCTGTGTTTCCCTGGGCTTCCCTCTACTCATTTTCTTCTTTCTTTCATTCTCTCTCTCTCTCTGTTCTTTCTCTCTCTCTCTCTCTCTCTCTCTCTTTCTTTCTCTCTCTCTCTTTCTTTCTGTCTCTCTCTGTCTCTGTCTCTCTCTCTCTCTCTCTCTCTCTCTTTTTTTGTCTCTGTGTCAAAGACACATATGTGTACACGCACATCCTTCCCCTCTGTCTTTCTTCAATTCTTGATCACCTTCTTTCCCCCCCTTCTTGATCTCTCTTGTCTCCCTAATTCTCTCTTTTCTCTCCTTTCCTCTCTCTCACTCTGTTTCCTCTTCCGTAATCCTCCTTCCCTCTTGTTTTTGCTCTCTCATCCTTCACTATGAAACATACTCCGAGGATCTAGTTCTGGGTGTCAGTCGATTATCTGGCGCCTTTATTTATTCGCTATCCTGCTTGTTTGTGACCTTCCGTTCTCTCTCGCGCGCGTCTTCTTTTTCTTATTTCTCTTCTCCTTCCCGCAGTCATGGCCAGCAAATACCGAACTCCACTTTGACATGGATCGCTCGGCCGCTCGCATGTCGTGGGACTACTTCGTCTCGAAGTCTAGGGAAGAGGGCGGAGGAGAACTGATTGATGATCCCGTGCTTAGAGAGAAGATCGAAGTGATTATCAACCATGTGCAAGATGCAGATATATGGACCTGGAAGATACCTGGGGTACCTCTCTCTCCCCCTCTCTCTCTTTCTTTTTTCTCCCCCATTCTCTCTCTTTTTTTCTCTCTCTTTCTCTCTCTCTTTATCTCTCTTTATCTCTCTCTCTCTCTCTCTTTCTCTCTCTCTCTTTTTCCTCTTCCTTCTGTTGTCTAGCTTATTAGTTTCATAAGGTCTCTCTCCCCTTTCCCCTCCCCCTGTCTCTCTTCCTCTTGGTCTTGTCCCGTCTCTCTCCCTCTGAACTCCTGGAGCTCCATCCCGGTAACCTGCCCTACTTCTTTTAGTTCTATTTGTTGATTCGCTTTCACATCCCGGACATCGTTCATTTGTTCACCCCTAAGCCCCTTCTTCTCCTGAGTTTGTTTACGTTTGGCTCTCCTCTTTATTGTTCTGTTGCTTCTTGGCTGAGATAGCCTTATTCCCCTAGAGGAGCTAGCCACTTTGATGGGCTCTCTCTTCTCTCATCCCCTGCACCCGTGTCTTTGCGCAAGACAAAGGAGAAAGAGTAGTAGCCGATATGCTGACCATCAGCTTGCTTCTCTCAATAATCGTCGCAGAGCAAGGAATTCCATTCCGGCTTCAAGGCAAGAAACATAGAGTTAGACCCACGCGCCAATGCGGACCTCTTCCAAGAGCTGCTGGCATTAGATCCTGAGGCAGTGAAGGAGACTGGTCGAGGGGTTCTGGAAGAAGAGAGAAGACTGATTGACGCGCTCCTTGAAAAGAGCTTTGTCATCTGTATCCCCGATGAGGGAAAGATGTTGGCGGTCAACAGCGATAGAGCCGACTTAAGAAGTCAGGTAGAAGAGATAGCATGCAGCTGAGCGTTGTCCATTACTTTCTCGGTTCAATATTCATCTCTCTTCTTCCTCGTTGTCCACTTTGCTTCCGTCTGAATATCTCCCTCTTCTGTATCATTCTTCGTTCGCATCTTCTTTGTCTTCTCTATCGAAACTCCAACGTCATCATCGCAACTTTTTTGCCCACTACGCCGTCCTTGCCCTGCGGCTCCAGAGGGTACTTAGCGTCCTCTGGTGTAACTCTTAGGCTTGGCACTGTGAAGACGTCCTTGCCTTTGCTCTTCTGCCTATTTCTCTTTCTATTCGACCCCCATTGCCTATCCCAAACGACCCTTCCGCTTCTTTGTCGCAGCTGGGCAATGACTTGGCCCGAAAGAGCCAGAAAGCAGGTCTTCGAGGCATTGGCGTGATTATTTACACTGTCGCAGAGCTCTCACAGGACCAGAGAAAAGTATCTTTCCGCTCCGTTAGGGAAGAAGACGTCGCTACGATTGCCGCCCGGTTTGGCGGCGGAGGACATAAGAATGCCTCTTCCTGTCTTTTACCTGGAGAGGTGATTGAAGGTTGGCGGGTGTAGACCAGAGATTGGCTGACGCGAGATAGTCCATTTTAGCCATCTTCTTCCGGTTTACAAGGGGGCAGGACGTCGTTCTTGTGGAAATAGATTTTTTTAGAGCTACGGAGATGATAAATAGATGATCGCTGGATCGCTTGCTTACACATCTTCTAGGTGGTTTGCTGGCTTACAGCCACGACGCTTCACCAGATTTGCTCCTCTACTGGGACTTCTCAATGTATCTGATGTGTCGCTCTCTACTTGTCGGTCAGCCTGATTATTAACTATCAATAGTTCCTGGTCATAGGAGGGCGGAGCACCCTTCAACCGCCGAATTCTTTGACAGCTCTCAGTCACTCAGTGTCCGATCTAGCCAGAGGGATGATGAAGGCCTGTCAGACCCTGTCGTTTGTTCTCCCTTCGTCCCAAATTCTATGTATCATGCATTGTTCCAGTTGCGGTTGCAGTACTCTAATCTTCTGAAGGTCTCTCTCTCTTCTCTAGATGTAAGACAGGTGGAAACACTTCGCGTTGAGCCCTCCAACCGTCACAGTGGTCTGTCGATGCGTCCGCCAAGTTCTATTTCTATGGATTTGCCTATAGACCACCTTCTTCTCGGTGGTAAGGAGGACCGAACGACCTGAAGGCTTGGCTGCCACCCTGCAGATTTCCCCTAAAGCTAGAGGATAGAGGCGGTTGTTCTTGTGATGGGAGCCCATCCGCTTCCCAAAAGGCATGTCGGTGACTATGGCGTCTCTAGAGAAAGGAAGAGGGGAAGTGAGAGAGGCCCAAAGAAATGAGAAGGAGAAGGAGCGCGGTAGAAAGCGGTAAAGGAGAGAGGCGCAATGACAGGCACGAGCGTGGGAAAAGCAGTTGAACATTAAAATCAAGGAAGGTTAGGAAAGAGAAAAGAGGTTAGATAGAAGAGGTAGAGGGAAGAGAGGAAGCGGACGGCAACTCACATGCATCCTCTCCTCAAAGGCAACCTCTCTATGTCCCACTGCACAACGTCACACTTTATGCCCTTATGCCGAGAAAGATTCTTCTTTGTCTTACTGATAGCCACGTCGTACTTGTCGCCTAAAAAGTAGGTTGAGGACCAACATAGAGAGCAATAGAAAGGGAAGGGAATAAATCACGACGTCAGCGGAGGATGGTTTGAAAAATAAGGATTCTCCCTCTCTTTCTCTTTCTGTTTTTCACTGTCTCTATCTGTCCGTTTGTCTGTCGGTCTGTCTGTCTCTCTTCCTCTCTCCCTCACTCTCTTGTCACCTTTATTGTCCCACCTGCCAAAAAGAACACCTCCGGAAAGTGCAGTCCTCCCAGCTCTGGTATGGTCCCACAGCCACACATTGGATCCATGACAATGTCGCCAGGATGTACCTGGGCAACCCTTAGAAGAGAATAGGCGAGCGTGGGTCGAAGAGATGTCGCAGAAAGCTCTCTGCCACTACTGCTCATTCCGTCGCCCACTGCTCGTCCTGTCTCCGTGTAGGCAGCCTCCTTTGCCTCAGGGAGAGAGAGACCAAGAAGGAGAGACCCGAAAGTGTAAGGAGGGTTATAGTGCAGATGGGCAAACACTTCTATGGAGAAGCCCTTCATAGCAGGAGTGAGGCCAAAGGTGCTAGCTAATCCCTCTGCAATGGCTCTGGCCACTCCGTCTTTGCCTACAGGAGGTCGGCCACCTAGCTTGGCCTTCACGCGGAATGAGAGAACCGAGCTGGAGGACGGGGAAGGGAGAGAAGCAGTAGCGGGTACCGACGACGAGAGACGAGAAGAGGAAGAGTTGGATTCAATGAGTGTTGAGCTCCTGGTCGTCTCAGTGGTGGCATGCGTTTCTTCTGAAGAAGAGGAAGGGGACGTCGTCACGTCGACTCTTTTTACTCTCATTCTTTCTCTCTCGTAGGTAAGCCACGTTCTAAGTGCCGCAGTAAGTCTCTTCTCTCCGACAGCCTCCCAGAGAGGAAGACGTAGTGCCTCAAGCACGTCTCTCCCAGAAGGTACTTCCCGTACATCCGCAACGAAGGCGAAGAACTTTTCAGCACATCGCAGAGAAGATAGGCGAGAGAGAGAAGAAGTAGGGAGAGAAAAGAGAAGCTTCCCTTCGAGGAAGACGATGTCCGTAGCCCCGATCTTCTCTCTAAGTTCCTCAGCGGCGATATCTTCAAAGCCAGAGGGCAGAGTGATGAAGAGACGATGACGGACCTCTTCTGTCTCCTTGATCTCCTTCTTCCCTGAGGCATCCCCATGTACGTCTTGTCTCAGAGCCTGAAGGTCCAAAGAAAGACGAGAATAGCGCCGTCGACTCCAGAGCCGGAGGACCGAGAAGGCCAAGAGACTTGCCATAGCGACGGAAGAGAGCAAAGAGATACGGGATGGGAAAGAGATAGAAGGAAGTGGAGGGGAAGAGAGAAGAGGACAAGCAATGGTCGCTGCGCTGTAGACAGACGAGCGAAGAAGAAGACGGTTAAGCTTCTCAGGAGTGACAGAACTGAGAGAGAGATCCTCCTTCTGATCAGCCTGTCGCTTTGAGGAAGAAACATTTTTCCGCATGGGAGAGACGTCCTTTTCTTCTCTCTCTCTTTCCTCTTCTTCGGTCTTTGTACTCTCATCCACCTGGGTCGTCCTGTTGTCTCTCTCTCCAGCGTTCAGCCTTGTGATGAGCCTCCACTCTAGCACCACGAGCCGGACCGAGCCATCTCTGTCACACAGGAAGAGGAAGAAGAGTCATATGACCACTTAGCCAGGAACTTTAGCAAGTAAACGGAGAGACCTCAGGAGAGCTAGAAATATCCGAGGGTAAAGACGAAGGAGAGAAGGGATGAGAGAGATAGAGAGAGTAGAAGAGAGACACTGAAAGAGATGGAAAAAGAGGGAGCGACACGTAGAGGAGAAGATGAGGACTTAAAGGGGATGGGAGGAGATGATAGGGTATAAAGGATGACTAGGGAGCAACGAGAAAGAGCGAGCGAGAAAGAGCGAGTGAGAAAGAGAGAGCGAGAAGAGAGGGAGAGAAAAAGAGAGAGAGAGAGATCGATCTATCGAGACAGAGAGAAAAGAAAGACAAAGAAAGGCGGGTGGAGAGAGAGAGAGAGAAGAAAAAGAAAGACGGCGAGAGAGAGACACAGAGAGAAGAGACACACAGGGAGAGACAGAAGGAGAGAGAGAAGACAATGTAAAAGAGAGACACACAGAGAGACACGGAAAGGGAGAGAGACACAGCTAGAGAGAGAGAGAGGGACAAGAGAAAGAATCCGAGACGGGAGGACTGAAAAAGGCAGTAGCGTATTCTCTTCATGCTCTCACCTATCTCTTACCTGTTCTTCTCTCTTGCTTCACAAAGCCTTAGCATCACTCTGTCTGCGTGTCGTAAGTCTGCCTTTTGTTCAGGGAACGCCATGACCTCTCCCTCCTCTCTTTCATCATTCCACGTCCTCTCTTTCTCTTCCAAGCCTCTCTCCAACTGCTCTCTCTCTCTCTCTTCCCTCTTCTTGACATAGTAGTTCTTGTCAAAGCAGACGGTGATAAGCTCTAGGTCATCCACTGCAAAATTAAGCTGCTTGTTCTCTCTCAGCATCTGGTCAGCTTCTCCTCCTTTTGCTCCCTCTTTCTCCTCTCCTAAAATCGTCTCTTTCTCTTCTCGCCTCTCCTCTTTCTCACTAACTTCCTGTCTCTCCCTCTCAGACTCGGAGCAGGAGAGAGAAGAGGGACGATTCCTCTGCAGCCCTTCCCTCGAGCCAATGACGGCGAAGGTCAGGGACTTTCCATGGTATCGCTTGCTGACCACCGCTCCACGGAGGAGATATCGAGGAGAGAGAGAGCTCTGTCTTCTCTTCTCCACTATGTCCATCTCTCTTTTTATGTTGCCCCGTGCTCTGGCCTTCTTTCCCTCCCGCTGTCTTCTTTCGGAAAGTCCACCGGCGGTGGCGTGCGGCAGAGGCAGACAGGACGGCTTGAGGAAGAGACACACGGATTGCGTCTCGGGGAGGCTGAAGGTAGAGGAGAGAGACGAGAGGCCGTGATGGGACTGATACAGGAGCTGTCAAGAGGCTCCCATTGTCACCCTTTCCATTCCTTCGTGTCTCTCGCTCTCTCTTGGGCATCTTGTGATCACTCTCTCTCTCTTCCCTTTAATCTCTTCTCTCTCTTCCTCTCTCTCTCTCTCTCTCTCTCTCTGTCCCTCCCTCTCTCTCTCTCTCTCTCTCTCTCCCTCCCTTTCTCCTCTCTCTCTCTCTCTCTCTCTCTCTCTCTCTCTCCCTATCTGTCCCTCTGCCTCTCTCTCTCTTCTTTCTCTCTTCAGAATCGAAGAGACATCAGAACTGTAAATTTCACTGGAGCATCCGCTCCGATCTCTCCAAAGCTCCTCCAGGAGCCATTATTACTGGGGGAGCTCTGAAAGGTGAGTTACATTTATAATAATAAGGGAAGGCCATATATCAAGGTGCAGGGAGGAGCGAGGGAGAGCTGAAGCACTGACAGCGGACAGGGGAGAAGACCGATAGAGAGCAGAAGAGAGGAAGTGACTGCGGTAGAGAAATGCTGGGACGGAGGCAGAGCAGAGAGAGAGAGAAAGAGAGAGAGATGTGCTCTAAGGTAGATGGATGCCCCTCTTGCCTCGTGCTTTCTATAGACAGCTCTCCTCCACAGTTACTCACTACCTTCTCTACACTTTGGCCCCGAGTCTTTTCATCCCAGCCAAAGTCGATGGCTCTGAAGTCTGCTACCAGCCTTACTACAATCCATTCAGTATCACATCTCTCCCCAAGGAACCCTCAGAACACTTCTACCTTCCCTCCTCTCCCCTTCCCGACATCATCTAGGTGATGGGCATCATCGCCTGAAGGAAGGAAGAAATAGGAGACTAACGATCTCAAGCCATTTTCCCTTAGTGGGGTGAGACACCTTAACGACCAGCGAGAGAAGAAAGCTAATATATCGCTCCATTGATAACAGTTGACAGATGGTACATCTCTACTTCCAGAGCTTCTTGAGTGACATGTTCTGATCCCCGTCCTTCTTCATCACCTTTGCAACTGCCATCTCAAAATCTTCTTGCGTCACGTGTATCCTGCGCTCACGCAGCGCAAACATACCAGCTTCTGTACACACAGCCTATGCAAAACAGCGGGAGGTATTGGTTATAAAATGCAATCCTCTGGCTGTTCTCTTCAGACACCATGTCATATACCTTGCACTCAGCCCCTGAGGCGTTGGGCATCTTCTCTGCAATGGCCTTGAGGTTGAGTCCTCTCAGAAGATTCATTTTTCGGCTGTGGATCTTCATGATATCCACACGTGACTACAACGGCACGGAGAAAGGAGGGACGACGTAAGCATCCATTTTCAGGCAGACCAAGCGACGTAATGACAGTATGGGAGTCGTTAGAAAGGGCCACAAGAGCTATGAAACGACCCATAGGAGGACTTTATAAGGCATAGCTCTCAGGGCCAAAGCCCACGTAAAGGGAAGTGGAGGAATATGTTGTCCTTACACTCATCGTGGGGTTAGGGAACTCAATCTTTCTGTCGATACGTCCAGGACGAAGCAGCGCGGAATCCAGGATATCAATACGATTTGTTGCCATGATAACCTGAAGAAGAAGTAAACGCATTGTCAGTCAGCGCGTTTAGAGCCCAAGAGCAAGTGAATGCACCATCAAGTTGGCTTTAATCTACGATTTGACCCTAAGCTAGCGGATTCCACCACCATCTCTAATAAGATAGGTGGAGTTACCAGCACAGAGACAACAGAGACAGCTACGCAAGAAGAGGAAAGAGGGACCGCACCAACAGGCACAAGGTCGGACCTTGATATTCTGAGCCGGCTCAAAACCGTCAAGCTGATTAAGAAGCTCAAGCATTGTTCTCTGTACTTCAGAGTCTCCGCCTTGTCCTCCCTCCATTCTGGAACTTCCAATAGAGTCAATCTCATCCATAAAGATGATCGATGGCGCAGCCTCTCTGTGAAGATTTGCAAAATCAGGTCACATCATTTGTTACCTATGCCATCTATTCTTCTATCACCCTGAGGCCTCGGAACCCTCTCGTCCTCTCACCCCAGCTTCTAACGCCCATTGGTCAGGGGAGCCTGTCCACAAACAGTACCGCGGTGCGCCTCACCTTGCCATGACGAAGAGTTCTCTAACCATTCTAGAACCTTCTCCAATGTATTTCTGCACCAGCTCGGCACCAGATACACGGATGAATGTGCAATCTGTGTGATGAGCGACTGCTCGCGCCAAAAGGGTCTTTCCCGTTCCTGGAGGACCGTAGAGAAGAACTCCCTAACGGACATAGAGAAGTGAGTTCGCTCATGCTGTATGTCCTAACGCCCTATAACCAAAGGAGGAGACGGCACGTGACACTGGCCATAAGTTTCCAAGGGCACTGCCAACGAGACGGCAAAGCTAAGGAAAGAGGAATAGTCGCTTAAGGCTCTGTATACAATCTGTGCCACTAACCTTAGGTTGAGCCACACCAAGAGACTCGAAGAGCTCTGGATGTTTGATAGGTAGCTCGATCACCTGGAGAAGACAAAAAAGAGGGGACGTAGATCGAGTGTCGAGTGCGGGAGATGAAAGGAGGGAGGTGGAGGGTGCAGGCATCAGACCACTTAAGTGCACTTTTTGGACCTTGGGCATGCTTTACCTCTTTGATCTCTCTAATCTGCTTGTCTAGTCCTCCTATCATGTCAAAGGTAGAGTCTGGGACCTTCTCCACCTTCATCAAGCTCACCAAAGGATCGACCTAAAAGGAAGAAGAGAGGTAAGAGATGTTCCATGCGCATATCGTCCACGCTCTCAACATCCATTCCTCCTCCTCGGCTTTGTACCTTAGTTGGCAGGATCTTATGCAGTGTATAGCTATCATTGCGGAGCGCGACACGGGTGTTGGGAGTGCAATCTTGGATGTTGATAGCCTTATCCACGTCCACTACGTACTTTCCTTCAGGGTTGACCTAAGTAGACATTCCCAGAAGAGACAACCAAGAGAGAGTGAGAGGTCACGAGAAAAGAACAGAAACTCTTTTTGATATGGACCCAAACAGGACCTTGACGAGAAAGACAGGTTACCGCACCTTGACAAGCACTTTTGTCTTGCTCATCTGCTTCACGACTTCACCTACATACGAGCCCGGCTCCTGCAAGAGTTGAAGTTCCTCGCGGAGGAGCCGCACTGCCAAAGGATGTAAGAAGCAGCATAAGAAGTACCACTCCCTAACAGACTCTGACTTTTCTCAGGTGCCTCTCTCCCCTGTATCTATATCAACAGAAGACCATCGCCAGACAGGGCCTTGATTATCCTCTTTGCAGAGTGAGTACCGAAAAAAGAACAAACACAGCCAACGAGACCTAAACTTGTGACCCTAGCGCTTGTTCTGACCCCATGAAGTTCTGCTTTGCAAGTATTACCTTTCGTATTGAGCTCATTTCTCTGTGCCTGGAGTCGTCGAAGATTTTGTGTCTTTTCTCTCACTATGAGCTCGAGCTCATCCAGCTTTCCCTGGAAGTAGCTCTGAATGCCCGCTTCAGGCGCCACGGTCGCCTTGATCCCGCTCTCTCTGGTACTTGGTACAGTCATCCTTGTACTATTAGACCCTCTCTCGCGTCTTGCAGATAGACCTACGGCTACGTCTACCTCTCCTAAAATCTTCAAATATCGGGGGAACAGAGCTCTTAGAGAATCTGACAGAACTCTTTTTATAAGTCTGCTTTTCTGCCTCTGTCTCCTCATCGCCGGCGAGCAGTTTGATGCAAGATCTTCCAAACTGTAAAATGCCCTCTCTGAAAATGTACATTCGTGGCTTATACGCTTTTAGATTGAGAATCGTTTGCCCTTTATCGCGGATAAGCGGAAAGGTGCGGCACCATCGGAATTGGTTTTTTCGTGAAATGCAGAAAATCAGTTTTTCAAGGATCAGAAGAAAAGCTGTGAAGAAGCTTCAAAATTCAATCTCTAGGACTAAAGCCTGGCCTCTGGCATTGAAAAGTATAGAGATCGTAAGGCGTTGTTGCTGAAGGGTACTGGTAGGACATTGATAGGTTAGGTTGGAGCGATAGACCTTGGCGTTAGCTGAGATCCTCTGAGGCTGCTTAGTAGTGGGTGCACTGGAGCCTCACAGGCCCAGGCTTGGACCACGTAGCTGATGGGTGTCCCGGCCTTCTATCGGTGGCTGAGTGAGAAATATGGGCAGATTGTGGTGGATTGCATGGAAGAGCGTGCCACTGTCGTGGATGGTCACGTCATACCCCTCGACCTTACGAGCCCGAACCCGAATGGGGTCGAGGTAGGGACTCAGATACGTTCCCGTTTTCGTTTGCCTTGTTCTGATCATTGCAACTCTCTGCTTCCCCCTTGTGCCTCGTCTCTCCCCCTATGCCCAAACCCATCGGCTGGCTGCTGGTGGCAGTTTGACAATCTCTATATTGATATGAATGGTATCATTCATCCGTGTGCGCACCCGGAAGATGCTCCTCAGCCCTCATCGGAGGAGGAGATGTATGTCAACATCTTCAAGGTAGGACGGTCAACTCTTCTTGGTTTGGTGTTCAACCTGACACAGGCCATAGCACTTCAGCAGGGTACTTTTAGACCTGCTGATTAGTTCTTTCGTCTCTTAAGCCTCTGGCACGACTCTTGACTCTGAGAGGTTGTCTCCCCTGTCCGCCTCTACCTCCATCGATGGTACATACTCTTATCTAGTCCCTGCGCCTTTGCTTGCTCTATGCTTTTTGGCTCTTCTCCACCATTACCTATCTATCTAATCATTCCTTGTTCGTCCCTCCTCGTGGCAGTATGTTGACCGCCTAGTCGCGGCTGTCAGACCTCGTCGCGTACTCTACATGGCTGTGGACGGCGTTGCACCTAGAGCGAAGATGAACCAACAGCGTTCTAGACGGTTCCGTACCGCTCAAGATGATAAGCACAGGCAAGAGCTCTATGAGAAGGCCGTCGAGGAACTTAAGGCGATGGGTAGAACAGATATCCCTCCAGAAAAGGACTCTTGGGACAGCAATGTTATCACCCCAGGCACAGAGTTCATGTGGAAGCTCTCTAAATACTTGCAATATTATGTGTACTACAAGCAGAATACTGATAAGGCCTGGGCTCAGATAAAGGTATGTTTTAGCCACACTTAGGACAAGTAAGCGGCAGCAGAATAAGCAGCTCACGTTCTCCTGTCCCTATGCGTCTCTGCTTCCTTTGGTTCTCTTCCATCCATAAGGCCAACGTCGACCTTCTCTTGAGCAAAGAACATTATCGCCTGACCGGTTTTACGTCTAGGTTATCATCTCCGATGCGAGCGTGCCTGGAGAGGGAGAACACAAGTTAATGGCCTATATTCGCCAGCAAAGAGCTCAACCAGGCTATGACCCCAACCAGCGCCATGTGTTGCATGGCTTAGATGCTGATCTTATTATGCTCGGTCTTGCTACACATGAGCCAAACTTTTCCATCCTGAGAGAGCAGGTCGGCATGATGAAGCAGACTCCTTCTTCATGCCTTCTTCCACGGCTTTCCTTCAGTCAACTTTTCTGACCTGTCGTTTCAAGCTCAACCGTTTAGAAGAAGCTGATCTTTACCTTTGCCTTCGACAGGTATTCTTCGGTCGGCAAGGTAATGCAACAGCGAAAGGGGCAGAGAATGGAGAAAATGCAGCACCCGAAGTCCCCACCCCTAAGATAGGAGAGGTATAAGCGGCTTCTTTTCCAGACAGCTGCCATGTCTCTAACACATCACTGCCCATGTTATCCCTCCCGCCGACACATGACACATGTTCAGTATGGAGATAGTGACGGAGACTTCGTCTTTAGGAAGCCGCTTCAATTTCTTCATATCTCAATACTCCGAGAATATTTGAAGTGGGAGTTCAAAGTAAGGGACTCAGTGCCAGTCTCATCTGTGATGCATATGTGTGCTTTAATTCGCGTTCGTATAAGTCGCTCTCGCTTAGTTTGCACTCGTTGGGATCTGCGATCTGCCAGGCACCTGCCTTGCCTTTCGGTCCGACATTAGTCAACCAGTCTTTGTGTCCTCCTACTCGGCCGTTAATCATGCATGCCCGTGACCCGATCTATGGAACAGGTCTTAGAGACTGTGGTACCATTTGGTTATGACTTCGAGCGCGTAGTGGATGACTTTGTATTCATGTGCTTTTTCGTGGGAAATGATTTCCTGCCCCACTTACCAGCGTTGGATATTAGGTAGGTCCTCGCTCCCTGAGTCCTCCGTGTTCATACGTTATTTTGTGTAGGGCATTGGGCCGAAGTGCCGGTGCTCCTCTGTCCCACGCGGACTTCATCTCTGCTTGACTTCTGTCAAGCCAACCTTGGCATGCCTGGTGTGCGTAGGTGGTAGACTCATTTGTCTCTTTTACTTAGGGATGGCGCCATTGACTTTCTTTTTGCCGTCTACAAGCGCATTCTGCCATCATTAGGAGACTATCTCACCAATGCAGGTAAGTTTCTAGGCACACTACTGTGCTCAGTTTCTTAAGCACGGTGTTCGTCTTTACCAGTCCTCTTTAAGACAGGCTATTAATGGCCTTGCCAAGCAAATTCAATAGTGCCGATACAAACGGCCGGGGATCTTTGGGGTTTCCAGCAGTTTACTAAGCCTTTATGTCTTTATGCTGACAGGAGTGGTCAATCTATCCAAGGCCGATGTCCTTCTTGCTGAGGTTGGCAAAGTCGAGGATGAGGTCTTCAAGAGAAAACGAGAAAAAGAAGAAAGATCCAAATGGAGAAGAGAGCAGAGAAAGGCATTCGACCGCAATCGAAGGCGCCCAGACTTCGAAAAGAATGCAGCGCGACAAGTGGTTGGAAGTGCTGTGGCACTGGAACCGGACAAGACCCCTCAGATGATGAAAAGAAGGGCTCCACCGTCGGAAAGCGAAAATGCTGCGGCCGCGAAAAAGCTCCGGTAGGTGTGCGGGCAAGCAAAGAGGGAGAAGCTCAGTACCGTGCTTTTGGTGACAGAGGCCGCACAGCCGATGCATAAACGTGGATGGATAGATTCAAAAGAAAGATAATTGCTGGTGCATTCACGAGTATAGGATACCATGCAAGGTTGGATCTTAAACTCCCTAACCGTGCCATGCAGCGCCCAGCTGATGGGTGAAGAAGATGTACCGGGACCTATTGAAGTTGTTGTCACGAAGTAAGGGCCAATGCTTTACAACGTTTGCAAAGGGAAGACCTAAGCCTTTTTCCACTTTGATTCTTGCTTCCTGCTGCAACTTCATCTTCAGGGTAGCTACCGATGAAGAAGGTGACAGTCAGAGCCAGTCTGAAGATCCCATGAGCACTCCTAGCAAGGGAGCGGAGGGTGGGGACTCGGAAGTAAACTCAGTGGCCTCAGTCCCGGACTCACCTTTAGTCCCTGACTCGCCTATTGGGGGCAACCTATTCCCATATGAGAGTGATAAGGATGAGGTTAGTGGTCCTCATTCTCCACGTGGTGGTCGTAGGGGCAACGTCTCTCTTTGTGAGCTTCTCAAGCCTTTGAATCAGATCTGCATCTGGTAGCTTCAATATCCCTTTCTTGTTGTGTGCTTGATGTATATACGTCTTCTCTTTCTGTCGGAAAAGATGCTGAGCTGTTTTAGTCCTTCATCACCCCAATCTCGTTTCTCATGCATTGTCTTCAGGCCGAGAACAGCGTAAAACTCATGCTCAAGCGCAAGCTCAAGGAGTTAGAGGTAAGACAGATCTATTATCGTCGCATTGACTAGGCACCCTTATGGATTTTACTGCTTTCAGGAGAAAGAGCTGGACCAGTACCGTGAGAATGTGAAGGACAATGTTAGGTTAGGGGAGCATGGATGGAAGGACCGTTACTACTCAGACAAGCTTAAGATGGAAGACTTTGAGAAAGGTAAGCTGGCCCAATAATCAGTCTCCTTTTTGTTCGGCACGCGCGTTTCCATGTAATCTCCTGTTCCCGTCGTTGATCTGATGGCCCTTCTATCCCCAGGGGGAGGCAAGGAACGCCTGTGCAAGGCCTACGTAGAGGGTTTATGCTGGGTGATGCTCTATTACTATAAGGGCTGTCCATCTTGGAACTGGTTTTATCCATTCCACTATGCGCCATTTGCCTCAGACCTGGTAAATATTGACAGGTTTGACATAAAGTTCGAACAGTCGCAGCCATTTAGACCCTTTGACCAGGTAAGGGAAGGAAGCTAACGTTGTTCTCTTTTAAGGAGCTAAGACCTTTACTGGTTGGCGAATGCCTTGAGTCCCATCCACCATTTTCTTTATTTATCCTTTTCAGCTGTCTAGCTTGAGAGGCCTCTGCAGGGTTCCATGTTCATGTTTAGTCTTAATTTATGCTACGGGGCGCCGGAGTGGGAAAAGAGTGAAAGGTCCTCGTGGGTTCCTGGTTCCTTTTGAATTATCTTCGGCGAATTCATATCGGTCCCAGTAGGTCTAATGTGGTGCCTTTTTTGTCGCTGACAGCTAATGGCGGTTCTGCCCGGACGGAGTGCGCATGCACTGCCAAAGCCTTGCCGATGGCTGATGAATGACGAGGAGTCTCCCATCATTGACTTTTATCCTACAGAGGTGCCTCTTGATCCAAATGGGAAAGCAATGCCATGGTAAGTAGACGTGCGCCACCTCTCAATGTTCAGAACCATTCTTAGCTGCGCCGTGCCTATCCAGCTTGTGAGAGTCCACTCTTGAAAGATATTTCTGCCGCTGCGAAGGCGATTCTCTCATCCTTTCACCATCATTGCTTACTATAACTGGCCCATTCTCATTAGGTTATTTGTGGTGCTGCTACCATTCATCGAGGAACAGCGTCTTCTGGATGCGATCAAACCGGTTGAGCAACACTTTACACCGGTAGAACACGAACGGAACCGACGTCATGGCGATGAGCTTTTGTTTCTCCATGACTCTAACCCCGTCATGGAGTTCATTCCTGGTAAGCACCTTGCTTTCCGTCCTAAATGAGGAGAGTGATAAAGGCTTCGACTGCGTCTTCCATAGGTTTATGTAGCTGAATATCTCCACTTAGCCATCTTACACCATTAACCTTAAGTTGCATGGAAGGCTGCTCGTTTACTTTCGCTTTGCCTCTACTAATCTATGGAGTTATGGGCATTCTCTGCTGTCCTATAAACCCACCTCCTTATGATATCGTTTCTAGAGGAGTTTGATGAGATAGAGCTAGACGCTCACAAGACCAAAGGCTTCAGTGGGACCGTCAAGAAGTGGAGCAAAGCGATAGGTATGAGAAACGTTGTGCCCATAAGCAGCCATATTCACTACCACTAGTATCTCTCTGGCATTTGGTCTGAGAATGAAGAGCTATCTAAGCTGTCAAGGTGTTCTTGGAGGAACTGTACTTCGTATATCTTAAAATCTCGGTTGCGTCTGCTAATGATTGCTCTTCCTTTTGGCGTCATATCAGCTGTCGGTGCCATAGTTCCTGCCCCGGAACTACCTCGAGACGCCTTACAAACTGTTAAGGACAATCTCGTCCACGCGTTCTGGTCAGTGCTTTAGAACGTCTATATGTGATCATGGCTGCTCGCCCAAAACTTCCTGCAAGTGCTTTATGATGTTCTTGGAAGGCTTCGTGTCACTTCGATGGCTTTCTTACACGCTTACTCGTAAATGTGCAGCTATCAAATGCCTCCACCCGGAGAGCATATTTGCCGCTTCCTACCAGGAACTGTCGAACCTCCACCGATCCTCCAACCTCATCACCTAGTTCCAAGAGTTCCAAGACTGAGCCGGGAAAGTGCTAACATGGTAGAGCTCGCTACTCCTGCAGACCGGTAAGGTGTCCAGCATAATGTATTTGTTGAGCCTGTTTCCTTCTACAAGTCCTTCTAAATCCAGGTAGACATTGACCATCGTCCTTGCCGCCGTATTGTTTTCCGCCGAATGTAGGATGATTCGACACTCTTTGGGCGTCTCGAACAGCTATTTTGGAGGTCAGCACGACCTAGGCTCTGCAGCATACAACAGGAATTGGGGCACTAACGAGCCAAGGCCGAAACATATTCGATTTGGGGAAGGGGATGGTCAGCTCCCTACTCCGCCAATGAATCCGTTCATGCAAGGACGAGGGTATGGGAGGTGAGTAAAGAGGCAGAGAGTGCTAATGGCTCGGCCTTCAGATGAGCAGTCCTGCTCTTTGTTGCCTGAGACTTCTGCTGTCGCTTGGACGCTTCCTGTGACACTCTTCTAGCTCTGGTATTCGATAACTTGGTCACGAGTTTGTTGAGCTTTGTCCGGCATAGGAAGCTTTGATAGTCTAACAAATTGGTTGATTATATTGTGCCACCGCTTTCTTGACAGGGGCGCACCGCAGTACCAGAATCAGTCGTATCATCGATCCGCTTCCCCACCTATTCGACCTCCTCTCTCCCAACATCACCTCGGAGCCTTCAGGCATCAACAAGAGAGCTATGACGGCTATCAGGATCGGGGAAGAGGATCTGCAGTTCCTTCTTCTCGCTTTTCGTATAGCAGCGACAATCGCCAATATGGCTCCCAAACATACGACTCGCGTCCTTATGACTCGAGGAGAGGACAGGAAAGAGGCCCTTCTTCCCGATCAACAGTTGAGTCTTCGTACGGCCGGTCCGACCCAAGGTAAAAGTCTACCTTCCTCCGCTTCTTTATTTAGACAGGCTATATGATATACTCAACCTTGCTCGGCGCAGGAGTGGGAGTGGGCAGAGCTATGCAAGAGGAGGACAGTCGTCATCTAGTCGGACAGGACAGTATTCTGGAGACAGGTAGGGGAACAAGGAGAGCTTATCCATGACAAACTTTGCTCCTCAATAAGTTTCTAACCTTGTACTGCCCGATTGGGAACCGTAATAGCAGATATGGTTCAGGATACGACTATAGAGGGACGTCACAGTCAACGGCACAGCGCTCAGGAGCCCACGCTTATCCTGTTCAAGGAGCGGGGGATAGAGGAAGAACTACTTCTGCCTATGGTGCTCCTACTCATCCAACCCAGCGGCAGGCAGCTCCTTATTACCCCTCTCCAGCCCCGCCTCCTCATTCTGGATATCCAATGGCCCCGGGTGTCACTAGAGTGGTAAGCTATCAAAGTCAGGAAGATCAGGCTCCGCGCTCGGCCTTGCATAATCTTTATCCTCTCTTTCTTCTACATGCACGCTAATATGATAGGTTTCCTTCCCAACTTCTCTACAGCCAGCGGCGGTCCCTCCCCCAGCTTCAAATCCTGCCTCTCTGCTCGAGTCTCTGCAGGCAGGACTGCGCTCTATGCACAGTCAGAGGCAGGCACAGCAGCAACCACCACCATCACGACACACCCATAGGCGTTAGGAAGCCTATTTATACTCTTCTCTCTCGTTCTCTGCCCTTCTCAAACCTGTGCTGCCTGTTCTTTTCGTTCACATACTCTAATGTCGCCATCTGTAGCATAATGAAGAGAGCAGGGATGGTCCTGCCTTATCACCCTATCATCCAAAGCGCTGTGCACACGTTAAACCACCATTTGTTAGGACTTGAAAAAGATTAAAAGCGAGAGCGAAGCGGACGGGTGAGGTGCACGGGTAGCAAGCTAGCAGGAAAGGAGAGTTTGATCTATGTGAGGAAGCGAGATAAGCGTCACCGAGTCGGCTCGAAAGACAGGCGGTGATGTCTGGTCTATAGGGAAGAGGGACAGGACAGGGATGTCGTTTGACGAAATCCAGAGCCGCTAACGGTCGGTACGGTTTGGGGGTTATTGGAGCCTTCACCGTTGCAGAGGTTTACGTCTCTCAGCACGGCGACCCACGTTGTTCACCGTTACCCGCTAGTTTCTTTGGTTTTGATGTTAATGGGGAGGAAGACAGAGAGGGAGAGAGAGAGGGAGAGAGAGAGAGAGAGAGAGGAGAGAAGAGAGAGAGAGGAGAGGAGAGAAAGAGAGAATAGGAGGAAGTGTCTTTGAAGTTTGCTCGAAGCTCTCACGCTTGCTTGGTCCTTTCACTTTCGAAACTGAGTCTCCCTGTTAAAGCTCGCCACCGCTCTCTAGGAGGTCAACGCTCTCTTGGCCTGCATGAGATCAGCTGTAAGCACAGTGAGGATTTGAAGAGAGAGAGGTACAGCTTCCCAAGAGCGAGAGAGAGAGAGAGCACGAGTGCGGGTGCTCAACATGCACTACGGAATGAACATGAACTCTTCACAAGGAGGAGGAGGAGGGAACAGGCCTTCTTTCTCCTCAGCTAGTCCCTCTCCTCTGGCGGGCGGAACGCCTCCTTCTGGAAGGACATCGGCGGTACTCTCTCCATCATTAGGTAGAGCACAGGGTCCTCCTCAGAGCCAGGTTCCCTCAGCTCCGTCGTACACCTTCCCTCCGGCCTCAGGACCTTATTATCAAGCACAATCCTCTCTTCCTCTCTCTTCTGCGCGACCTGCAGGAGGAGACGCTTTCTCTTCCATCCCAGTAGGCCTGCCTACCTCCTCTCTTCCCTCCGTGGCCTATCCTCAGCAGTACCCTGCCTCTTCGCCTATGCCCTACCTTCAACATCAACAGCCAATGCCTGGAATGTATGGCCAGGCTGCCCCGATGGCAACGCCTGCCTTTCACTCTCAAGGAGCAGGAGGAGGGATGGGTTTCTCCCCTTCTTCCGCCTTTCTGCCTCCTCCGCCTGCTGGAGCCTTTGGCAGCACTTCTGGAGCTATGGGACCTGGCTACGTGGCTTCTCCGCAGCCTCTCTCTTTCGCCTCTACCTCGTCTTCTTCCTCTGTCCCGACTGCTTACCCTGCCAATAACTCCTCCGCGATGTACGGAAGACCTTCCCATCAGGGAGCAGACAGTTCTTCATCCTTTCCACTCCCTTCTTCCAGCGCTATGTCTGCTAATGGAGCGCTAGGAGGAGATGGAAGTGGAGGAGGAAGCTCCTCTCCTTCTCTCTCTTCTCCATCATTCTCCTCCTCGCCCCTTTGGATCCCTAAGAGTAACCTGGAGGCAAAGTACTACGAGGATCTATTTGACTTTGCGGATATGAGGCGAACGGGGATGCTGCAGGGGAAGGAAGCTGTCGAGTTCTTCTCCCGAAGTGGTCTTCCCAAGCATACGCTTAGGGAGGTAAGAGAGATAGCAACAGGACAAAGAGACAGAGAGAGGGATGCCGTGAGAATTTTGGAAAGACAAGGCGGCTGTCTGGCCGAGGGGTAGTTGAGGGCAAGTCAGAGAGGCACAGAGGCGAGAGAAGGAAGAATGAAGTAAACAGAGAGCGAAAGAGAGAGAGAGAGGGGGGAAGAGTGAGAGAGAATGTGTGAGAGAGAGAAGGGTGAGCCTTAAAAGTCAGAAGACGCGTCGCTTTACTGGTGCGGGCATGTGGTTTTTGGCAGCATACAATCAGAGTGGTGACAGACACGGGATATAGGCATCGGTCGAGGGGGAGAACGAAAAAGAGCTATTGGAGATGGAGGTGGACAGGGAAGACAAGAGATGGGGAAAGAAGAGAGATCGAGGAGCTAAAAAACGTCTAAGCTGTGCGGCACATCTCTAAACATTTGACTCCTCAGATCTGGCGGCTGTCCGACGTCTCAAGAGCAAACGCGCTGCGAAAACAGGATTTCTTTGTGGCGATGAGACTTCTAGCCATGGCACAGCAAGGTAGGAAGCTCTACTCATCTCTTCGAGCCTTAATCAGGATGGGGAGGGGCAGGCTCCATCATTCAACTGACGTGCTTGCACCCTCATCACCTTGCCTCTCTGTCGCTGTCACTTCGGTTTCCTTTCTCTCTCTCTCTCTTCTCTCTCTCTCACTCTTTTTTCTCACTTTCTCACCTACCTCGCTGTCCTTTCTAAGCCGGCGTTTTGCTCCTTTTGTCTCTCCATGTCCCACGCCTGATCCTCTTGTTGGTTCCTAGGCCATCCAGTGACTGCTGACCGGCTCCAGGAGCTTGGAAATGAGCCTCTTGCCATTGCAAAGCTGCAGGGTGTTCCCCAACCTCCGGAGATACTCACGCGTCCTCCAGCACAGCCTCCTCGCTTTCAGGTGCTGAACGATATCTGCCTTTCTCCTAGTTTTCTGCCACTGGGGAGATCTCTCGTTCTTCTGAGGATCATCTCTGGCACCACGGCCCTCTCTCCCTGTATATCTCTATTATTCTCTGCGGTTCTGAGTGTGCTGAGTCTCCTCTCTGTAAAACATTTCAGGAGGATCCCACAGCCAGCAGCACCACTTCTGTGGCTCCTCCAACGCTTTCACCCTTGCAAGCAGGAATGCAAGGTAAGTGGCGGGAGCTGTCCTTACCAATGAGAAGGAGAGACACGAAGAGCTAGCTCAGTAACAAGAGAACGACAATGCTTAGCCTTCGTGTAGAAGAGAGATCCTACTAATATCCAGAAGGCACTCGTGAGGTGGCAAGCGGCGCTTGACAGAGAGAAGATAACAACCGTTCGAAGGGGTGGACGAGAGTTAGAAGAGTCTAAGTTGTTGCTCCGGTCGCCTTAGGTCCTGATGCATACCTGGCCATGCGGATGCCACAGCTGCAGCAGCAACAAAGCAGCGGTAGGATTGCTATCTTGCAACTAAACGTCAGCCGCAAGCCCTAACCCTTTTCTCACCTTCTCCCGCTTGGCCTCTTTCCTGCCAACATTTTCTCTCACTCTCCTTTCTCCATAAATAACGTTGTTGTCTCTGCATAGACCATCCTCCTCAGTCTCTGGGTCTCAGCTTGTCAGCTCCTACATCATTTGCGGCCCCCGTACCGTCGGCTCCTGCCTCTGCACCTTCTGGTACAGCTCCTCTGCCTTCTTCTCCTTCCATTCAAACTACATCGGTGCCCCACTCTCCCTGGGATATCAGCGCTGCTGAGATTGCGAACTACGAAAAGTTCTTTGCGTTGCATGCAAACCCGGAAGGATATGTCATAGGAAGTACCGCCCTAGGGCTCTTCACTCAGAGCCAACTGCCAAAGGAGGTTGGTCCATTCTGCCCTCGCCCTGAGTGTCTCTCTCGCTCTCATTTGTCTGCCCCTGCCCCTGCTTCTCTCCTCTCTCTCTCGTTCTCTCTTTCCCTTGGGTTCTCCTGTTTCCTAGCACCTTTCTTTTTACCAATGCAAGCCACTCCTTCTCTTGGCTCTGGCAGGCGACCCCTGCTGTGTTCTGTAGGTCACTTTCTCGATTCTGAGCCTTTTCTCCCCTATTTTCATTCTCTAGACTCTTCGATCCATCTGGCTGCTATCTGATGCCGATCAAGACAAGAAGCTCCGAAAGGAAGAATTCATAGTGGCGATGCATTTGATTCGCTGCATGAAGAGACAGAACCTGCCTGTTCCAGAGACACTTCCTCCTCCTTTAAGTGCTATCCTCTCTCCTCCTGTCCTTCCACCTTCTCCATCTCTCTCTTTTGAGACTCTTTCCCTACAGGACCAAGTTGTACCTTCTGCCCCACAGGCTGCCAAGGAGTCTCTACTTCTGTCTCTTTCGCCACAAACTGCCCCTTCTCCGTCCTCGGCCGAAGTGCCAGCGTCACCTCTCGAGTTATCATTAGCCAGCAACACCACTTCTTCCTCTTCTCACGCTGTGCCTCCTTCTTCTGTCCCTCCACTGCCATCTTCATCTTTCCCTACCTCCTCTTCTTCTTCTGCTATTTCTTCCCTTCCTTCTCCTTCTTTACCAATGACGGCTACGTCTCTAGCATCAGTCTCATCCTCAGTCCCATCTCCAGCAGCTCCAAGTGTCGTATCAACAGCATATATCTCTCCCTCCTTGTCGTCCACTACTCCTTCTCTGCTTCCTCCTTCTTCCTCTGTCTCTTCTTCTCTGGCTGCTGCCCCTCTCTCATTTTCATCCACTTCTGGCCAAGGACTGGCGTCCTCCTCGGGTTTCCCCACTTTCTCTCCCACGTTTGCATCCTTCCCTTCAGCGTCAGCTCCTCCTCTTGCTCCCCCACCAGATGCAAGCAAGCCCTCTAGTCAGGCCGCTTCATCCTTTGGTTCTGTCTCCTCCCAATCTCTGTCGGGCTTTGGGCCTTCTATATCCTCTCCAATGGCCTCGATGGGCAATGAACCTGAAGTGGGGCTCGCAGGAGGAGAGACATTGTCTTTCTCGCCTTCCTTTCCGACTGTTTCCTCCCGCATGCTAGTAAGCTCTGGCGCTCTGGGAATGTTAGAGACAAGCTTCGCTTCTCCGTCACTCTCTGCTTCAGCTCCTACCCTGTCCTCGCCCACCTTTGAAGCTTTCCCTTCGGTACCTCCCTCCACGTCCCGGCCATCCGCCGCCACTTCGCTGTCATCAGCCTTCCAGTCTCAACCTTCTGCGGTGCTGCCGCCTGCAGGTACGTCGTATCGATTAGCGTGGCAGTCCTAGGGAGGGAGAGGGAGACCGAAGAGAGAGAGAGGAACAGAGAGAAAGAGAAGCGGGAGAAAGCCAAGGAGAGAGAGAAAAGCGAATAGAGAGAGGTGAGTAAGTAGTTGAAGTTTAGCCTGACCCTTAGGAAGCTGTATCTCTCCATCTAAGATTACCTTCCATCTCTTCTCTCTCTCACTCAGGGTCATTTGACACTGCAGCGACCTCAGCCGCCCTGGCTCCTCAAGCAGCGTCCAGCGTTAGCTTGCATCACGTCACTCCTCCTCTTCCTGCCTCTCTTGTAAAGAGAAGCACCCAGGCAATGAGGGAAGAGATAGACGGAGCGAGAGAGATACAAAGAGCTCTGCTGAGGTTGCGAGAGAGCCAGACAGAGATAGCCGACGTGATCCATAGGCTCAAAGACCTAAGAGAGAAGGTAAGGACTGATCCCTCTCGGAGACAGAGCAAGAGAGGGAAGATAGCCAGCACTAGAAGAAATAGACGTGACTGAAGTCAATAGGATAGAGCTGGAGGTAGACGTTTGAGAGGAAAAAGAGGGAGACCAATAGAGAGAGGAATGTTCGCTTGACAGTCTCTCCTCTTCCGTTCTTTTAGCGTTCTGCACTTTACGCAGCGATGACCGCCAGGGACAGTGCAAGGAAAGAACTAGAGATCTCCTTGACACAGCTGCTTGAGGAAGAAAACGGTGACCAAAGTATAGAGAGGACGACTGTTTCTTATGGTGAGTGGAAGAGTAAGGCATGGCCCCTTTGATGGGCTACCATGCCCGCTGGAGAGTAAATGAATCCTTCTTCGACGTGTTTCTGAGCTTCTTCTTACACTGTGCACCCTCTGTCTGTTTTGTCTGCCTGTCTATCTGCTTCTCTTCCATCTGTCACTTCTCTGTCTCTCTCTCTTTCTCTCTCTTCCCCCCGCTGTCTCAATCTCGATGTCTCTACCTCACTTGCTGTGCCCCATTTCGTCCCACCAGCGTCCCTCAGACCCCTTATAGAGCAGCTACTAGCCGGGCAGCGTAATTGCAAGGAAAGTCTTAACAGCAGTAATAGCAGCACAGATGTCGCCGGTGCTCGCCTCAACATGGAAGGGGTAAATGGTGAGCAAAAAAGGATAGAGAAAGCGCCAAATCCTTTCTTCATTTCGACTGCACCTTCCTCTTTTACTGATTTCTCTCCTAGTCTCTCTCTCTTTTTTTATTTGCTGAGTATCCTTACCACTTAGCCTCCAGGCCGAACTCCGGCTTTCCTGCTGCTGAAACCTCTTTCTCTACGCTGACTGTCCTCTCCCTTTCTCTCGCTCCCTCACTCTTTTGCTCTCTCTCGCTTCTCGCCATCGTCACCTTCTACAGCGGAGACAGAAGCATTCACTTTCCGGTAGCCTTCTGAGAGGACCTCGCGGTTCTATTTACCGGTTATTAGTGTGCATACACTCGGACAAAAATCACATGGACAGATCTTTGAATGGCAGAGGAAGTGAGAAAGAGTCTTCCCTTCTCGCCACTTTTGTTAGTAGGAGCATCCTTGCTTTCATTCACCTTCTTAGGATCGAAAGGCTAGGATTAGGACCTCTCTCCCTCTGCAGACTTCTATCAACCGCTGTAGCGTGCCGGTACAGCAGCATAGCGATAGCAGAGAGAGAGCAACTGGCGCAGGAGCGATCGCGTGCATCGCCACTGTTATCTACTCATCCCCTTAGATGTCTACCTCTTATGATTGAATTGTCAGGATCTCCCTGTCCAATCATTTCTGTCTCTACGCTGTCCCACTGCCTCCTCCGCCGAGCACAGACCTCCGTTTGTCAAAGCTTGGCGAGCTTCGTAATCTGTGCTCTTCAATCTCAGTCTCCCTCAGGAGAAGCTCTTGTATATTGGAAGGGAGAGATGTGATGTCCTTGCTTAGGAGATCGATGGCGTTGTGACCCCGTAAGAAGCCTCCTGCAATGAGAAAATGGTGCTGAAAAGCCTCAGCGACCGCATCGCAGAACCTTTCTCCTACTGTTGCCGGTGAGGAGACCAGCTAACAGCACAGAGAAAGAGAGAGAGCGAGAAAGAGGGCGTGGGTTAGTTTATGATGAACAGAAGTGACCAGGTCCGAAGACGGACCCAAGAGAAAGAACGTCCTTCCATGACAGTCAAAGTGGAGAGAGAGAGAAAGAGAGGGAGAGAGAGATTGAAGAAGAGAGAGAGAGAAGCTACCAACCTCTTCGCAGCTGTAAGAGTGGAAGAAGTGCCGCGCGACTTTCTGGACCAACTGAGGGACCAGGACGGTCTCCACCCTGGCCAGAGTGCCCTCCGTACTATAAAGCTTGGGCAACTCCGCCACATCAGGCTTGAAGATGAGCTCGATATCTACAGAGAGAGAAAGGAGCGGGTAACCAATGATGAGTGAGGAAAGGGTGAGAAGCTCAAAGCGGAGAGTAGCCCGAAGAAAGAGAGAGAGAGGTAGAGAGAGAGAGGAAAGAGAAAGAGAGAAGAAAGAGAAAGAGGTAGAGTATCCCACGAAAATTTCGAGATGTGGATGGAGAAAGCAGCGGAAGATCGACAAATGAGAGAAGAAGACGAACAGAGAGAGAGAGACACAGACAGACGCGGAGAGAGAAAGAGAGAAGAGGTATTGCCTTTCTCCCTCCTACTTGGGGAGTGCCTGCCTACCTACTGTCAGGCTCTTTCCATCCTTTGTCTCGAGTTGGAAGGCATAGAAGTGCTCCACGGGAGAGATGCTGTAGCACGTCAAGAGAGACGCCCAGGGGATGCGATGATTGCCAGGAGAGAGAGCACGGGGGTTGACGTTCCCGAAGATATCGTGAAGCACCTGAATGAGGACAAAGTCAGTCTCTGTCTCTCTCTCTCTCTCTTCGCCTGTTTCACGAAATGACGGTTGTCTCTTTTTCCAAATTGTCTCCTCTCTTCTTCCCCACTGATGAGTGGTTGCTTCTAGTTCTCTCTTTCTGTGACTTTCTCTCTCTCTTTTCCTCTCCTTTTCTCTCTCCTTTCCTCTTTTCTCTTTCTCTCTCTCAATTCTCAGTATGATGAATCTCGCCTTGCCATTATCACACTCCTTCTTTCACCCCCTGCTGGGGTCGTTGTGTGTCTCTCTCTCCCCCAACTCTCTCTCTCTCTCTCTTGTCCTTCTCTTTCTCTCTCTCTCTCTTCTCACTTTCTCTCACTTTCAAGGTTCTCGCCTGCCATGTGCCCTGTCATCTTCTGCTGCCTCTTACGACTTACCCCGAAGCTCCCAACAGGAACTCTCGCGAGCTTCTGTTGCTTATTGAAGCTGAAGAATCGATGGAGGACGAGACAGGAAAGAGCGCCAGATGCAATGAAGAGACCACAAAGAAGAGAATCTCCCTTTCCTTGTCCTCCCTCTCCTAAACGAACTAGACGAAAGGACATCCTCTCCCTCTCCTCTATTTGAGCAGCGGCCAAGAATCTGAGGAGACTTTCTCGCGCTAACGCTGCTCTCTTGTCATCACGAGCGGCATCGCTGCGACGCCGAGGAGCAGAAAGAAGAACTAATAAAGGCTGTCAAGCATCCTCTTCGTAGGTCTGAGAGTGGGAAGAGATAGAGCCATTGAATCTTCACAGCGATGAGGACGAGAGAGACATCGTCTTTGCGGCTCAGCACCAACACTCTTTTTGCTCTCTCTCTCTCTCTTTCTTTGCGCCTCGACGTTGGTGCTCAAGCGTGTTTCCTGGTGTCTTCGCTCGTCTTCCACCTTTCTTTTCAGTGGCGAGCGGCGGTGTAGCCTTGTGTGCAGCAGGAGCGGTGAGGGGAAGGAGTGATGGAAGAGAGAAATTGGTCGCTGTGTCCACTGGGAGCTTGGGCTTCTCGTTCTGGCAACCTTATGTCTCTCTCTCTCTCTCTCTCTCTCTCTCTTGCTTTCTCTCTTTATTCTCTTCTCTTCTCTTCTCTTCTCTTCTCTCTCTTTCTCTCTCTCTCTCTCTCTCTCTCTCTATCTTTATCTCTCTCTCTCTATCTCTTCTCTCTTTCTCTCTCTTCTCCCTCCTTCTCTCTCTTTCTCTCTCTTCTCTCTTTCTTTCTCTCTCTCTCTCGTTCCCAGCGCTCTGTCATCACTCTTTCTGGTGTTGGAAATGTCTCTCTCGTAACTCTCTCGAAAAGACAGAGATATCTCTCTCTTCGCTCTGTCTTCCCCATTTGGCGCTCTGTCTCGATTAGTCTCGATGTCTCTTCTCTGTACCCTGCTCGTTTCTTTCCCGTCCGTGTTCTCTCTGCCTCACTCCTTCAGTATTGACCTGTCTTTTTGGCACTCTGTCTCGTTTCTGCTTTTACGATGCCCTGGGCGTTAGCGGCTCCTCAGATATTTCTGAAGATTATTGCTGCTGCAGTTCTCAGTAACAGAGATCTCCAGATTTGGCCTTCGACGGCAGGTCTTCCATGCAGCGACACCGAGACGTCTGGAGGCTCGCTATCTGTGCTGTGTGTGGCTGAACACCAGGGAAGGGTAACGAATCTGTCTCTTTCCTGTCAGTGTATGACAGGCAGGTGTCAGGTACTGCTGGCGACGCCTAGTGACGATCAAGTGAAGTCTCAGGATCTTAGGGATCTCACCCTTGGGGGCTAAGTGCAATACCGAATAACTCTTTTTGAAGCATGGTAATGATGTACGACCAGGTGCTAGTCAGTGTGGATGCACATAGTATCCTTATGTTGACGGTCATCGTGCTTGGAATAGAGGTAAGGGGCTCCGCCTCTGACCGGACAGAGCCAATTACTGCCCTTTGTCCCTTCATCCGCTGGCCTTACAGGGACTGAACTCCGACAAACAAACGCCATTACTGCGTGCATGCTAGTCATATCTTGGTCCTCTCCTTGCGCTGGCTGCTAACTATTGTCTGTAGCTCTTTACCCAGTACCTCAAGAAAAGAGGGGATACACCGACAGAAGAAGAAAATAAGCTTACCCAGAAGAGGTTTGGGTTAGAGAGACATTGTAGAAAGGTAAACCCAATGTCTTATTATACTCTGAAGCCGAAATCTATATACAGAGCAAGGGCGCTCAAGCTTGCCTCCATCCCTGCCGTTGGCTGGTAGTCTCACCCTCAGACAACGGCCAACAGTTACCCTGCTCTAACTCTAATGTCTGCGAATCTGAGCTTGCGTATCTTATGATGCTGAACAAAACTGGGCTTGAGTCTGTAGAATGCGAATCCCTTACTCCTCTTCCCACCTTCGGCAGCTAAGCCCAGTAGACGACTTTGTAGAGGTCTCCACTATCAAGCGGGAGCTCCTTGCCCTCGAAAAGCAGCAGGCTATTCTTGCAGGTAAGAGGTTTTTCTTTGCCTCTCCATCCTCACCGAACCCTCAACTCTTCTCTTGCCCACAAGCATTGACAAACGATACTCCTCTGCACCAACAGTTTTCTGCCACCTAAGAGTCGCTGACTCAGTCAAGCACTGATCTCTCTGCTGTCCAAACGCCTCCTTCACAGACAAAAGAAAAGCGGCCGCCAAAGTCTCACCGTTCATCCAAAGACTTTTGAATAATATCTCGGTAGGAACGGCATATCTAGAGGATTTGATGGCCTTCCGCTCATTTTTTGCCTCCTCGCTTGACATGCAGCCCGCCCTTCTTGCCTTGGCCCTGATAGTCTGGTGGTCAACACCTGTGGCACAGTTCTCGACCAGCATCCTCTCTCCATTTTCCCGCATGCTCTCCTTCCCTGCGTACCCAGAAAACTCAATAAGCGCAGTGGCATGGATTTTGGCATCTCAACGAGCCATCAGACGGATCCTTAGTGCAGAGTAGATGTTTAGCTTTTGATGCCTGTCCTCTTACGTACGTACTCTTCTTCAATCTCTTCAGCTTCATAACTCCTTCTTTCCGAAAGTGCTTGCCACACCGTTTGCCTTATGTTCATATGCACCTCGAAGGCGATGAGGACGAGGACATAGTATCAGTCTGCGCTCTTACTAGGCCCAGACTGCATCCGTGATGTCAAGAGAGTAAGGGTCTGATATGTCTGAGCGCAGACTCACGTCAGGATGCCCAATGACACTACGATATACCGAGTGTTGTCGAAGCAAAAAGACAGTAAGAAGCTCCGTGCCAGTCAGTTCTGCAGGACGGTGTTAGTCCTTTCTCATGTTATCCGCCTCCTGAGGCTTGTCGTCCATCAGCCAGTCCTCATCCTTCCAATTTTTTAAGGCCTTGTCCGCCTCTTTGCTCTTTTTCTTCTCGTCCTTTGACGAGTCAACCCGGAGAGTGAAGACTTTCTCCACGTCTGTATCAGTCAAGTCTTGGATGGCCTGAACGAGCCTGGGATCTGCTGGGCGAGAAGGTGCTTTGCTGCCTCGATAGGCTAAAGTCCCATAGAATGTAACAAGGGCACACGTAGCACCATAGAGAAAATAGCGCATCCCTTTCGATACCTCAGCCATTTTCTGCCGAGGAGACAATGAGCTAGGCCTGGCCTGGTCTTTTGCAGTCCTCAGTTTGGTACAACAGAAGCAGCTCTCCCACTTGTATGTGCAAAGGAGTGGGCACGTTGAAATGGTCTATGCTGTGATGCGGCGCCGCTTCCCTAACTAGCCCATAGGAACCATGTGTGAGCCCTGATGATAGTTGAGCTTTTCATTGCAGCTCCAAAACTGCGTCAAAGCCACAATAATCGCTCTGCAATAGAAGTCAGAGCATCGCATCTACAAAGGGGAATCTCTGGAAGCGCCTGGGGAAGCTCTGGAACGCCTGGGGAAGCTCTGGAACGCCTGGGGAAGCTCTGGAACGTCTGGGGAAGTTCTGGAACGCCTGGGGAAGCTCTGGGGCCCCTGGAGGGGCTCTGGAAACCCTTCAGACTGTCCACATTGTGTGTTGACCATGTTATTGCTGTTTCGTTAGCACTGTTATACAGCCGTTGGCGGCTCCGATAGCGGTCCACGTTCGCCACGCAAAAGTGAGAAGGTTGAGAATTAGATGCGGTATAAGATCAGGTCAGGGAGCCATAATTTAGGCGAGTGATGATGGGAGTAGGAGCTCATACCGGCGTATTATTAGGGTAGAAGCGGGTGGGAGTGATGGAAGGTGACATCGAAGCTTCAGGGCCAAGCTGCTGAAGTGCTGAAGAGAGAGAGAGAGAGATCTTGTACCTTCTCTCGCTCTCTCTCTCTCTCTCTCTCTCTCTCTCTCTCTCTCTCTGTGTCTCTCTCTCTCTCTGTCTCTCTCTCTCTGTCTCTCTCTTTCTCGCTCTCCAACCTCGCTCCCTACACTGTATTTCTACCTTCTGTCCCTTTCGCACTCTGTTTCGCACTCTGTTTTCTCGATGTGTTTGGCGCTCTCTCTCTCTCTCTCTCATGTCCTCTGAACTTGTGATCTGCCTTCGTCTCTTGAAGCGTTTTCTACCCTCTGAATCATCGAAAAAAGCTGCGATCCTTCTTTCCACTCCCGCTCTCTCTCTCTCTCTCTCTCTCTCTCTCTCTCTCCTTGTTCTCGCTCTCTCTCCGTTCCCGCTGCATCTGCCTACAGACGATCCTACCTCCTCCCACCTCTGACATCGAGTCTCCCACCAAAATCTGCAGATATTCAAGGATTTTTTACGTCACCGCCGCCGCCTGTCAGTCTGCTGAGCCGAAAGACGAAGCTCTTTCTTCCTCTCCTGTCAGCGACCGAAAGCTCTTGCCCGACGACGGTGCGGGATTGACAAGGGAAGACAGAGAGAGAGAGAGAGAACCAATAAAGGTTCTCGGGAAGAAAGAGTCCGCTCAGCCTCTCGCTGGGTGCTTTGACGGAGAGGAAGCGATGAAGGGCTCCACCAGCAACAATGCGAAGAACCTAGACGACATCCTTCAAAGTAAGATTCTCATTCTCTCCTTCCTTGCGCTTTCAGTCTCCGAGCAACCTGCATGGCTTTGTCAATGCATCCCCGGCTGTCTCCTCTGCTTGCTGGGCGTCTCTCTCTCTCTCTCCTCCATTGTCACTGTTTATGTTCCTGTCTGTCATCTCTCGCGTCCTCTTCCATTGCTTTTTTTTTTCTGGCTCCTTCTCCTGCTCTTCCTCACCGGCCCGTCTCTCTCTCGTCACGGGTGCTGTCAGGCGCCTTGGATGACTTTGATGAAGATGAAGAAGTCACCCAAACTAACGGTAAGATAGAGGCTAGGACGCTCGTCTCTCTCTATCACAGACTGGGACTCTCTCCCTTTCTCCCTTTCTCTCTCTCTCTCTGGCTCTCTCTCACTCTCTCTCTCTCTCTCCATGTATGTGTGTGAGTGTGTTGGGTTCTCTTTCATTGTCCTCTGTCGCAGTTGGCCCTGGCATCTCTCTGTTTCTGCCTCTGATCTCCTCCTTCATCTCTTCTGCCATTCTCGCTATCGATCTCTCTCTTCCCCCGTCTCTCTGTTGTCATCCTGCTGACCGTGCACGTGGCGCAGCGGAAGAGGTTGCCAAGCCCTCAACAGATCCTGAGGAGCTCAACATGGAGAATATGAAGAAGGTAGCGCTCTTCTCCTCTTGGACTGACTCTCCCCTGAGTCTGCCGCGCTCTCAGTCATGCTCTCGCCCAGTTCAGAGTCTCTCTCATTCTCTCTCATTTCTTTATCCCCCGGCCTTTGTCCACTCTGTCTGTGTTGGTTTGTACCGCTCCCGATGAAGAGAGATAGAAAGTGAGAAAGAGAGAGAGATCTCATCTTCTCACTCTACCACTCGAGCTCTCCAGTGCGGGCTCGTGTGTAGAGTTTGAGAGTCTTCCTTCAGTTTTCTTTTGACATCTCACCGGCGCTCTATCTT
>FLMG01001397.1:13908-50481 GCA_900088475.1 Hyphochytrium catenoides
AGAGAGAGAGAGAGAGAGAGAGAAAGGGATGAGATGAGACTGGGAAGGATGAGGTGGATACGAGGAGAGACAAAAACACAGAGCCAAGAGAGAGAAGAGAGCCAGAGGGAAGAGGAGTGGACGAAGGGATAACATGAGCATGAGAAGGTCCTCGCGTGCAAATCTGCAGCTCAGACCTGTCCCCAGAGGCCGAAGAGAGGCACAGACAACGCAGAGGAGTTTATGACTCACAGAGAAAAGGAAAGGCGAGCTGGGCGTAGGGAGCCATTATGAGGAGGAGAGAGCACGCTAGAGGCTGAAGCTGCTGAAGAGCAACTGGATTCCCCTCGTTCGCTCGCCTCTTCGTGGGAGAGAGAGTGAGAGCTGAGCTAGAGGAGGATGGAGGAGCTGAGAGCAAGCCAATCGCGTCTCTCACGACAAGGCCTCTCAGTTCTAAACTCAGCCCTGCAGGAGCCGAGCTCTCTTCCCTTAAGTAACTCTCCTGCGCGACTCTCACACTCCTCTGCCTCTCCCCGCCTCTCTCTTCTGTCTTCCCCCGCCGGCCGTCGCCCCATCACGATTAAAGATAATGGGACACCGAAGGAGAAAAGCCCTTCTAATGTTAGAACAGGACCATCCCTGCAGCTTGAAGAAGCAGCTCTTCCATCCTCCAACATGGACCTGCAGAGGTTACGTACTATCTCTCCCTCCTCCGATCATCATCATCTCGGCACTCCATCTCCCTCTGCGAGCTCTGGGGCACTAGGAACACCCTCACCAAGCTACGAACCAAACACTCCTGTCCTTCCGCCCTCTGTCTCTACCCCTGCACCTCCTGCACATCAAGCTTCTACACCTGGAAGACAGAGTCCAATCGCTAATGAAGGACTGAAGGGGTCCTTTACACTCTCTTTGCAGCCCTCGCCATCCTCATCCTCTTCTCTCATTAGAGACGGAGTAAATGACTCACCTGCCTCCAAATACCGCTCCTGGGCCCAAAGCCAGTCCTTGGGGTCGGGGGGAGGCCGGAGCCCAGTAAGAAGGCCTCCTGCCACACCTCCGGCTGCTACTCCTCCTCTTCCTACGACGCCAGCTTCGGAAGAGAGGCCATCTGCTGCTGGTCCGTCGTTCTTTGATAGCGCTCCTCGGCGGTTCTGGCCGACCAGGGGAAGGAATGGTGGTGCAGCTTTTAAAAGAGGAGGGGCAGGAGACCCTGGAAATGGGTTGGAAGGGAGTGAGGCTGGAACAGGCGGAGGAGTAGGGCTTGGAAGCCAAGGGGCGAAGTTGTACCAGCGCGTGTCCTCTTCCTCCAACAGTGTAAAGAGTATGGTGTCCTCTCTTCAGCCAGCTATGAATAACGCTGTGCGCTCCTTTGGCATACCTCGTACTCTCCTCAGGGGAGAGAAAACTGCAGTTCCTTTCTCTTCTGCTGCCGCAAACCTCAAGAGTAAAGCGCCCTTATATGGAGGGCCGGGCCCATCTCGTCACTCTTATGCACCACAGAATCCTCTGCAGGAGGAAGAAGGAGATGGAAGAGGGAGTCGTAGGACCGCAGACGTCCTGACTCCTCCTTCACTTTCGGAGAGGGGAAGCAATGGCTGGGGAGGACCGGCACGCCGCTCTTCCTTTATGAAAGACCTCGAGAAGACAGAGTTTTGGGGCGCTACGGGTGGTGTCGGAGAGAACGAACTTCTCCGGGTGTCTCTTGGAAAAGTGTTGCTTCCCCCTGAAGAGAGAATATCTTCCTCTGTGGACCCCACGGCTGTTGCAGATCCCAGTGGGCTAGAGCGGCATAGGGGACACTTCTTGCACAGAGAGTCCTGTGAGTCTGTCTAGCATACCTAGTTTAACTCTGCTGTCGGAAGTGTCTTGACTTTGTTGCTTGCCTGCTACCTGTTCGTCTGTCTGCACTTGGGTATGATGTCGTTCTGCTTCTCCCGCAACATCTCTCTCACTTTTCCTCTCTCTCTCTCCCACTTTGTTCTCTCTCTCTCTCTTTTGCTCTCTCTCTCTCTCTCTCTCTCTCTTTCTCTCTCTCTTTCTCCTGATTCCTGCAATCCGTCCTTTCAGGGAAGCTGGTGGATTACTTCTTCGTCGCTCGGGTAGAATGTGCCATCCAGCAGCCTGATGAATGTCCTGATGACCTCACAGCCATCCCTTTGAGAGCACAAGTGGCTGAGCGATACCCTGAAGAGGATCTTGACGGCTTTCCCCTTCCCACGCGAATCCAACACTTCTGCTTCCCTCAGGGTGTCTATCTAAAGGTAAAAGCCTGCTCAGCCTGTTTACCTCTCTGTCCCTGTCTTCAACGTTCGGTCTGTTGTACCCAAAGAGACTCAGGCTTGGTTATGTGTGGGTTGTTGGCTCCCTCTCGCTGAGTCATCAGGCTGACCTATCCCTTCCTCTTATCCTCGACGAACTCGCCAATACTCACCAGAATGTCTCTCTTGTGCCGCTGTTTCTGTGTCCACCTTTTGGTGCTTCTCTTTGTACAGCCTGGCCCAGAAGAGCCAACCTTGCACAACTTCGTCTGCACGGACGAGGAGGGACGAATGCTTCACGGTGCCACTCTCATATTCTACGAAGCCGCCACAGCGGAAGAGATAGCAAAGACATATGGTCTATCAACGGAGACTGTTGCATCTTCTCTCCCTGCAAAGACGCCTGTACTCTATCGTCCCGTTGCAATCTGCGCGACTTCAATCTTTGGGCTTTTTGGTCTTCTGAATGAGATTCTTCGGCAACTCTATAGGCTCTCCTTGTCTGAGCTCCCTATGCCCCTAGAGCGATATATTACGCACGTGGTCACGGCTATGCCTCTTCCTCCCCGTGGCATAGCAGAAGTGCAGGCCCTTATAGGGGACCATCATGTGACCGTTTGTCGCCCCCCTCCCAACTCCTTTGAGTGCATGGACATCGCTCTCAGGCCTATCTTTGAGCTCTTAGATGTCCGGAATGTGATCTACATTTTCTCTCTCCTCCTCACGGAGAGCAGAGTCGTATTTTGCTCCAGAATGCGTTCTCTCTTGGTGCCTGTGGCTGAAGGTTTCTGCTCGTTCCTCTTCCCATTCTGGTGGCAAGGCCTCTACATACCGGTCCTTCCAGCTGAGCTGTACAAGCTATTAGAAGCTCCAGTGCCCTTTGTCATGGGGATTGACGCTGCATATCTCTCTCAGCACGACCGAGAAGATTGGCCTGAGGACGTGTACTTCGTAGATTTGGATAACAATCTTGTCTTTGATCCTCAGGGTCAGGAGCCTATCTCCCCTATAGACTTTGCGGACTTCAAGATACCAGGAACGAGCATCTTCAAGCTTATGAAGAAGATAGAAAGCGTGGCTGACGTCTTTGTGCCTCTGGAACTTCGGCAAGCAAGCCCAGTTTCTCCTTCTCTATCCTCTTTGTCTCCAAACCCTGCGGTTGAAGCCCTCCCAGTGAACCGAGTTGCCCATCCTTCCAATTCTATCGCTAGCCAGGATCGCTTGTCCATGAATTCGTTAGGGAGAGAAAGTTGGAACCGTCCTTCTTCCGCTCTTCAGAGCTGGAAGTATATGGAGGGAGACAAAGCATTTCCTTCTGTCACAACGGTGGAGCCCATCACCCGCTTCCCGTCGGTGCATGGCATCCTCTATCATAAATCACTGTCAGCACGGGACCAGAGGTACGGAACAACAGTCCAGGCAGGAGGAGATTCAGGGCTCAAGAGACGGTCCCTATTGATGCACCAGATGGAGCTGGAAGAGACTGAAGGCTTCTCAAGAACCGCAGTGAGAGAAGCTTTCTTTTGTTTTGTTCTCTCTCTTCTGCGGGGCTATCGAGGTTTCCTTCCTGCGCAAACTAGTGACTATCGAGAATTTAACGTTGTCGGGTTTATCAATAGCAAAGCTTCGGCGGGGCAGCTGGATCAGCAGCTCACTCACCGACTCGTAGAGACACAACTGTTTGACAAGTTTGTTCAGGAGCGACTGCAGTACAAAGAGTTAGCCGAGATCGAGTACGTTGATGCCAAGCTAACAGAGGTCACATCTGGGATAAAGACAGCGTTCCTCCAGGATGCTTCCTATGCCCTCACGGAGGTCTTCGTAGCGCCCACACCTTCGCAAGGAGGAGCGGGAGCGAACGCAATGCACGGTGAAGCCTTCCAGTACACATCTTTTCCCCGTTTGCAGTCTTCACTGTTTGGTTCCCCGCACCTGTCTGAGCCACAGACGCTGAATCTTCGCTCCAACCAAGAGTATGTGGAGAGGTTAAGGAGTGGTAAGCCGTCGGAACTGAACCGAAGATTTTTCTCCAAGCAAAACATTCAGAAAGCGTTGGAGACTTCCAGAAGGAATATTCATCACTGGTTCAACTCGTCTGACGGACATTGAGATAACTGTCCTCCCTGTTCCCCATTGTAACTCTTATACTTGCGGTCTATGGGCCTGCTCCCTTCTATGCTCTCTTCTCTTGGCATCAAAAGTGCTTGTCAATGCCGTTAACCTTTAGATGTCTCAGACCAACTCCTCGTAAGACCTATGAAGAACTAACCCTTCAATAGATGCCATAATCCCTTTTTAACCCTTTGGACCTCCTCACTGGTCGCGTGTTCTTTTCCACCTAACGCAGCATAATAATCACAGGGTCGAGTAGGAAGCGATTCTACCTTCATTATATTCTCTGCTACAATGAAAAGGACAAGGCTCAGGTGCACTTTTGCACTTGGGACAGCATAGGGAAGGTACTCGTTGCTTCTCTCTACTCTCGCTTTGGTTTTGATGGCGCCACCAGCCACATGTAGAATAGGCCAAAGAGGGCAGTGGCTATAAGTCCAAGCAGGACAAGGAAGCCAGCGGCAACAAACCAAGGCAACTGGAGCTCTTCGATGAAGAAGTAATAAAGGCTCTGTTGAGACATCAGTTAACTTTGAGACGATAGGTAGATAATGTAGGCAAAACAGGAACACTACCCCTCGGACTACGAGCAAAAGAGCTGAGTAGCTTTAAAGCAAGAGAAGACCTTTCATCGAAAGAACAAAAATTATTATTGTTCTTGAAATGGAAGACTCACTTGAATGCGGCCACCGCTAGAAATGAGGAAACCCTTGAATTTTCCGCTACATGGCACAATGGACAAGGGAAGGAGAGTCAAGGTACACATACTAGTTCGAAGAGAATAGCAGATATCGAACCCTTTGCAACCGCAGAGAGCCTGCTGGTAGCATGAGAAGAACAGAAGCGTCCTTAGGCAGACGGGGCGCAGCTCAAGCGCAGAAGAAGACGACAACAGGAGTTGAGACTTACACGAGCCCAAAGGGGGACTTCAAATAGCTTACAGCGGGTGCGTCCTTCCAACCTACACAGACAAGAGAAAGGGTGAGAAGTGCTGCCGTATCCTAACTCCCTTTACTGCAGTTCTCTCTATATGATGGAGTTCCTTCTGTCCACGTTGGCTCTTTCTTGCCTGACGCCGTGCTCTCTTGTCTGTCTGTATGCGACTTCCCCCTAAAGTCTCTTCACGCAACCGCTTCAACAACTACGTACGAAAGGCGTAGACCTACCTTCAGTTGCGAAGTGCACGAGGCCCTGAACAGAGCGACTGTACTCGACATCAGCAGCGTGAGCAGCTGCGATATACGGACCCAAATGTGAAGATGGAGCAGAGCTTACCCTGAGTTACCCATCTGCCGAATATCTTGCTTGCGGACGCTGAAGGAAAGAGCGGAGCACTGGGTCAGCAAGTTGAACAAGTTCTGAGCCCTTGACTGCTCATTGCAGTCCCAGGGAGGACAACATGGTGAACTCCCACGGCAAAACGGGCATAGCACAAGAAGGCAGCCTATATTGCACGGAAATAGACCTCATAACACAGAGACTAGACTCATAGGATGTAGCATACATAGAGTGCTTAACGCTTCTTGGGCCAGAGATGGGCAGGGAGAAAGGTGGAACAGCTATAACAAGGGCCGACAATCAAAGAGCTCAAGCAGACATTGTACTTACAAGAAGATGGATGGATAACCGCCGATATGGAAGCGAGCGCTTAGGGCTGAAAGACACGGGGTTAGCATCGAATGGACGAAGAGAGTCTGAGGTATATGAACCTTTTGGACTAGGTCGTACGAGCATAAAAGAAAGAGGATAATCCGCTTACGTTCTTACCTCGTTCTGCAGAACCATCAACCTTTGCTACATTGACACGTCCTAGGTTCAGCACAATCAAGCAGAAAGAAGAAAATAGCAGCCCCGAAGACAGAGATGCATTGTCAGACATTGGTGCAGGAGACGAGAGCGTGGCTGGGGATTCGAGGAGAACGAGACCAGAAAGACAGAGAAAACCTGACTGCAAAAGCCAGGACTTAAGTCAATGAAGAGGAAGACTTAGAGGAGGGAGAGAACAAGCGGAAAAAGAAAGATAAGAGTAGGGGGACGCATGCCAAAAAGAAGAAAGCGAAGCCCATCGCGATTGTGGCATTGATCACCTTTGAGCTCTTTTGCAGCTTCAGCATACGCCCTCGCCATCTTCCGGCAATGACCGCACCATGGTGCATAGCTACAAAAATGACTAAGGTTAGCTTTACTCAGTCGACAGTTTACTTTGAGCGTGTGCAAGCTGGGGAAGAGAGAAGGGAAGACAACGAGGCAGCCGCTCTGAGAAAAGGAGGATTGTCAGGTAAGAGAAAGAACGACAAGTGCCCTACAATTCTATCATCCAGTCTCCCTGTGCCATGGCTTCATCAATCGTGTGATAGTCCAGCACTATGACCCCATCAGCATCTCTTTTCCACTCCTGGCTCCCTCCGGTGCAGACCATAAGGAAAGATGCTGTCAGCGCCATCACTGCCACTGCAACAAAGGCAAATCGGGAAGAAGCACGTCGGACCATGGTGCTGAGGGCTGTGCTTGGTGCCGTCCTATATCTACCTACTTCTATGGAGGAGGATTAGCAGCGCCCTGTGTTGACAGAAAGAAGGCGCTTTCTCCAAGTCCAAGATGGCAAGAGAGAATGTTAGACAGGCGTCGGACGGAGAAATGGGCAGATTTCTGAGACGGCGGCGGCGGCATCGGCGCTATTTCGAAGATCTCAGAGTTCTGGAGAGACTAAGACTGTTCTCGGGAAAAGATGACGTTTGGTCCGTGGCTTCGTATTATAATGTTTATTGTCGGTCTAACCCTAACTGTTGGAAGGACCTCCAATGTTATTTAGGAGACCTTATATTCGGCTAGCACTTTCAAACTTGGAACAAGGAGAAAGTAGCGAATCTTCAGTAAGCTTTCATGGAGCCATCGACTCACTTAGCACGCACGTCTTCATCTTCAACAGGTCAGGATGACCGCCAGAGGAGTGAGGTTATAGACATGAAGAACGGCTGAGAGTGAGAAAAGGAAGAGAGAGAGAGCTAGCAGAAGGAGCCGAGGAGAGAGGGAAAGAGAGCATGTTAGGCTTGACTACGGAAAGACAAAGGCTGTGTAGACGGTCGGGGGACAGGGGTGTATGACATAAGAGGCAGGGATGTAGCGCAAATTGTGTCGTTACTTCGCTTTCTAATAGTAGAAGCCAACTTCTGTTATCCTCTGAGATCTAGATCCAAAGAATCTCAAGGGACTAGAGAGTAGGAGAATCACCTGTCGGTCTGCGGAGAGTATAACTAGAGGCGAAGGTGTGCCATGTAGCCAAGGAACAACCTTGATCGCTCCTCACCACATAATAAGTCCTAGAGAAAGGAGAATATCTCTCTAGTTCTCTTCCTTACGTCCACCCTGGATGGCTCTTTCACTGCTCATGTAAGCGTACAGTCTCCTCACCGGAGCCCGTAGCGGTAGTCATTCCCGACTTAAAGCAAGTTCTCGAGAAAATCTTCTGACACGTAACGGAAGACAGCAACACTGGCCCCAAACATTGCTATTGCCCGATTAGCAACGAATGTTTCCCATACACCCGCAGCGATGGCTTTCCATGGAATACTCCGGTCAGGCCGCTCACTGGGAGGGGCTGCTCCTCTTGGCGCAGCTCTTGCGGGTGCCGCACCCCCTTTGTTCTTCTTGGAGGAGACCAGTCGACCCGCACTGGCCTTTTTTTCTGTCACCGGTACCCTGGCGGCGTTCTCGAGTCTCTCGAGCGCTATAGCAGTGGCGCTGAGGACCTGAGTTTCCTTTTCTTTCTCCTTCAGCAGCCGCTTCTTCCTTCTGTGGAGATTTCCAATCTCTATTACTATCTTCTCTTCTTCTGAGGGCGTGAAAAGTACCTGGAACTCCACCACTGGGCTCTCAGGGGTGGTGCTACTATCTTCTTTCTTCTCCTCGGCCTCACCAGTCTGGAAGTCTGGAGCCTCGTTATCTGGGTCTAGTTCTTCGATGCTAGTAGGTGGGAGGGTTGTGTCTTCGTCCTCCGGAGCGACAATCTCATTGACTGCTGAACCTTGAGCACTCTGACTTTTCTCTGTCCTCAAACTTAAACAGCCGTTCTTCACCTCTTCCGTGAGAAGATCCGTGATGGCGAAGTGTTGCTGGCTCTCGGGCTCCTCTTTCCCAGACTCCCATAGACGCAGCACTAGGGCTCCATCTCTATCTCTGATGGCGCCAAAGTCGAAGTTACTTTGCCAATCAGGCTTTTCTTCGCTGGACCACGGCGCGGCCGGTGTCTGGAATTTGCTCTCGCGCTGCTCGTCCACAGCGTCTTCAGGATCAACTTCGACTGTGCAATATACGTCTTTGCGGCCACTAGACAGGTAACCTTTGGTTCCCTGAATCTCTACCCGCAGGTTGCCTACATGTGGAGGAGTGTCCTCACCGTCGTCCTCTTTTTCCTCGAACTCATGGAGAGCAGTGAGCTTTTGATGGGACTCTTTGATGTGGTCGTCCACCTCTGCAAGTTCAGTCATGATCTCATGCAGCCTCTTCTTGGACTCGGCATGCCGCCTCTGCGTTTCTGTCTTCTTGTCTGCCATGGTTGCCTACTCAGACGCTTTCAGGTGCAGCCTTCCTTCTTAGTCTGACGAGACGAGTAAAGCTCCAGATCTGTGTCTCGCTTGGCAAACAATGGGCCACGGTGCTTCAAGCAAGGCGTAGCTTACGTCTTTCGTCTGCTTTCCCTCGCTCAAAGAAAGGAAAGGAAGGCGCTTGACTGAAGTCTGGGTGGTGATGACGAAGATTCTCTGTTCAGAACCACCTACTTGTGCAGAACTTCCAACTCCGCAATGTGGTATATTTTCCTAACGCGTTATCCTACAGAAAGGAAAGTTGAATAGCGGAGTTACGAGTATTGGTTGGTTGTATAGGTTTCGGCATTACTTGGCCTTCAGCCTCAGCAGAGCTCAAGAATTCCTTCATCGTGGCAATGAACGCGATAGTTTGAGATCTTCACTTCTGGGCGGGCTCGATGATGAAGCTGGTTGTCCGCATGGGGCATGAAAGCCGTAGATCTGGGCCGTCTAGGGCTGCACCAGCTAAGGAATCTGGACCTAGCTTCCTTTGCGGGAGTTCGCTTCAGCCCACAGGGAGCAGGTACTACTGGGCGGGCTCGATGAAGCTGGTTGTCCGGATGGGGCATGAAAGCCGTAGATCTGGGCCGTCTAGGGCTGCACCAGCTAAGAAATCTGGACCTAGCTTCCTTTGCGGGAGTTCGCTTCAGCCCACAGGGAGCAGGAACTTCTGAGCGGGCTTTATGATGAAGCTGGTTGTCCGCATGGGGCATGAAGGCCGTAGATCTGGGCCGTCTAGGGCTGCATCAGTTAAGGAATCTGGACCTAGCTTCCTTTGCGGGAGTTCGCTTCAGCCCACAGGTAGCAGGTACTACTGAGCGGGCTTTATGATGAAGCTGGTTGTCCGCATGGGGCATGGAAGCCGTAGATCTGGGCCGTCTTGGGCTGCACTAGCTAAGGAATCTGGACCTAGCTTCTTTTTTGCGGGAGTTCGCTTCAGCCCACAGTCAGGTCTCGGTTGAATGTCTCCTAAGCAAAGTACGCGGGGGCCAAGGCTTTGAGCTCAGCCATCTGAGTACAAGCTTATCGCTTCGTACATCATCTAGGCCGTTTAGTGGCATGGAGATGGCCGACAGTATTAGGACAAAAGAGATCTAAAAAGTTCCCCGGAAAGCAAAGCAAAGTCTCCGCGTTATCAAGCGCTCAAAATTTTGACTCAAACTTCCGCTGCGCGCCACGTAGAGATCGTAGTCTCTTGGTCCATGCAACAAACGGCAATAGCAGATCTAACCTTTTCACTTCTCTGCTGGCCCTGATCCCAGGAGAGACCGCTGTGATCCTTCTTTGTTTATAACACGCCTCTATGTCCTTAGAACTTGTCTTCTAAAGCCTGGTGGTCCTCGCTAAAGACAACGAGCCCACCGCGCCTCTTTCTCCTAACTATCGACTTTGAAATTAATTGATGATGACCAGCTCCCTTCCCTCCTTCCTTGCCACCGCTTCGCTTTTCCACTGGCAGCTGTCAAAGAGAAGAAGTTGAGAATAAGCCACTTTGGTCCTCCCATCATCGCGAGAGGATCCACGTGGACCTCACTAGGACACTGATTTAAGAGTCGAACGAAAGTTTACCAGTGACATCCTAGAGAGAGAGGAGAAGCATGTTGCCTATCATCGTTGTCTAGAACTAATGCATGTCATACAATTTGACAACCTGACTAGCTCATCAGCAAGACATAAAGCGGTAGTGTGAGATCTTGAGCGGCCTCTCTTGCTCTTGATGTTCTTCTTCTTCGCTTTCCGCGTCTAAACAGAGATGAGGGCACTGATGCCAAAGGCAGCAGCGCTCTGATTTCTTTGTCCGTCCGTCACTTGGTGCCTCGGGGGCTTCTGCGACACGCGTGGGGCTCCTTTTAGGGGACGAGGGTATGAGAGTGATTTGCTCTACAATGATAGCATGGCAGTGAGGGCATCCCACAGTGCCAAGGAAAGCCCACTCTTCTGTCACTTCGCTGAGCAGATGAGAGGGGACAGGGCTGCTTCCTCCCTGCTTTGCCATCACCATGTCGAGACCTCCCTTAGCGCCTCCAGCAGCAGCAGTGGCCTTCCCTTGCCCTAATGCCAAGGCGCTACTAGGGCCAGGGCTAGCAGCAGGGGTAGGGACCGGTGCGGACGAAGGTATAGATTGAGGACCGTGCGCTGGTTCTTTCTTGGCTGCCGCCGTGAGAAGAGCTAGGATGGCAGCAGTCCTTTGCCCTTCTCGCTTTCGTTTTCTCCACAGATTTATGGCTGTCTGCAACCCCAGCGCGAGTAAGGCAATGTATATGGCACAGATGGTGTGAGTGATAATGTCTCCTCTAACATAGACACAAAAGCCCTGCGGTGTGCAGCCTGTAAAGAGGAACCACCAGAATGCGGCGATGATCTTATTGCTGCTCTGGAAGAGGAAGAGGAGGTCCCAGTTGAACTGCTGAATAGTATGAGTCCCCATAGATAGAGCCAGCAGAGAGACGTATCCTAGCACTCCAATGTCCGCGATAGTGGCCATCGCCCTCCTTCTTCTCCTTCTCTCTCCTCCCTCTTTGCTGCCCAGCACTCCCCATAGCACACGGAAGACGAGCATGATGATGGCTTCGTGATACACGACGATGCCAAAGGCTTGCCACCCAGCAGAGACTGTAGAAAGGGCCGAGGAGGTAAGGAGCTCCGCATAGATTGCACCAAAGTACTGTCTGATAACCGCCAAGCCTAAGTAAAGACTGTCATTATTGGCACACGCGATGCCAATAGAAGTGGCCGTCAACCAGCTCTGCATCTGCTGCCTTCTACCACTCGCCCCAGCGCCGCCTCCTCCATCATGCGGAACATTCCCGGTCGTGACTGAAGGAGGGGTAAATCTCGTCTTGTCAGTTGTTCTGCCTTCGTCTTTGTCCTTGTTCTCATGACTCCATCGTGGTCCCGCCATAGCAGTAGTGATCTTGTTCCCATGATTCTGGAGCCGCTTATCTTCCCGTTCTGACTGCCCATTCATTCCTTCTTCTTCTTCGCCCTCCGCTCTCACTTTGCCTACTGCCGACGGCATTGGTGGCCCTACAACGACCAGATTGCCGGTGTTATGCAGCGACCGTTTGGGACACTCTGAACGAAGATGTGCAAGTGTTCTCCTGGTCACGATGACAAGCGTCCGCCAGTACTGAATCCGCATGATTATCGAGAGGATAATCCACGCCAAGGCTGAGACCTTTATTTTATTCCAGGCTGCGGATAAGGGACCGATGATCCACTGGAGCTCTACTGTCTCTAGATCTTCCTCACTGAAGCGGATACACGGCACAGACCAGCCTGCCAGTGGGTCTTCTATCGGGTAAGTGAAGAAGCAGATGGCACGGACCCCGCAGACCTCTAACCGAAAGACATAGTCTTCAGGTTTTGAGCAGATTTCTAGGGCTTTGACGCCTTCTGGGAACACTTGAGGACCTTTGCATTGCTGTGACCAGCCTGCAACGATGAAACGCTGATCCCACATAGGGTCAGTTCTCTTGCAGAGAAGTGTCCGCGCAATGTCCCTATTGAGAGACATCTGTCGGCTCTCCTTCTTCCCAAACTTTCTCTCTGCTCGTTGCCTCTCGTCTTGATTCCGTGGCCACCATAACAGACCCACGTCCGCTGCTCCGTCGCCCATAGGGCCCATGGTAGACAGCAAAGGTTGTAGGTTTGAGTTAAAGAAGAACGGAGTACCCGGCAGAGCCCCACAATAGGTCTCAGGATTGACAGAAGCGTTAGGGTGCAGTCCTCCCACTGTGAGCGTTAACAGACTTTGCTGCTCGACGCCGCTAGTCTCACGACTCTCCCCTAGAAGTCCCTGTTGCTCTGTCCTAGCCTTTAGCATCTGTGCTGTCATGTCCAGAGTTTCAAACGAGTAGTCTGTCTGAAACAGTGTGAGGAAGAAAATGCACAGCTCCAAGACGGTCCATATGATACCCAGGAAAGGGAAACGTGGAAGAGACAACACAACCTTGTGCACATGGAGACCCTCGCGGTAGAGAAGTAGCTTCTTCCAGGACGATCGACGGCGAGTTAAAGAGACAAACAACGAAGGGCGAAGCTCAAGATCTTCGTCTGCTACCACCTTATTATGGTGGGAATCTTCTCCTAAGCCTGCCCAGGCTTTGTTCATTGTTGATGGTAAGAAGAGGAGAATGAGACCCCAGCAAGAGTCTTTCACTTATCGAGAAGGCAGTAATAGGAGGTGCGCTCGGATGAGAGGTGGCAGGCAGGCTCGCCGATCTAGTGCTGTGGCAAGTTCTCTCCTGCTTTTGCCTTCACTTCAATGCCACTGGGGAGATTGTCCCTTTGCCGCCGCCGCTGGTGTAGGTTCTCGCTGGTGGCTCAACACAACCACTGCGATGGCGGCAGAAGACCTGCTGCCGCTATAATCGCGCTTTGAAACTCCATCCGAGAACTGCCCGCGGCAAGAGGTAAGGGCCGTGTCCGACGCAAAGCAGAATTGAAGGTACTTGCCCTCTAGCTCGGCAGCAACTTGTCCCATTCCCTGAACCTCGCGCACCCCTGTAGTCTTTATGGTCTTCTTCGAGGGTCAGTACCCCTCACCCACAGTCCTCTAGGATGTTCTCTACTCTTTGCTGCCCGTGCTCTCAATCGTCCCTGCAGTGTTAGTTGAAGACAGTAAGTCTTCCGGTCAGTAGAGCCAGACTGCTTACTCACCGTTTTGGTCCAATGTCTTGCAAGGCATGATGTTGATCTGCTGCTCCCAGCAACCACGCCGTCTTTCAGATCAGTCTTTTCGCTGTCTTGGGGCAGTAGTGTCTTTCTGGTCATAAGTATCATCCGGGCTCTTGCTCGCTCTTGTTCAGCCTCTTTCCGTTTCTCTCTCTCTCTCTCTCTCTCTCTGTCCGCTCCTTCTATGTCTCTCCTTTCCTCATCCTCCCTCTCTTCCGTTTCTTTCCTTCTTGGGGTCCCTAGCCTCTTGTTCTCCCTCCAGTTTCTTCCTCACGCTTCTCCTGATCGTCTGGCCCTCTCTCTTTACTTCTTCCCTTCGCTTTCAATAAGAATGTAACGCCTGTCACGTTCCCCCGCCGCGCCAGCGCTTGGTCGATGCCTAGTGAACACTCTGTCTCTACTGCTAATACCTTCTGTCCTTTCTCCACTCTCCTCTCTCTCTCTGTCTCTCTCTCTCTCTGTTCTCACTGACTCTTTCTCTCATTCTCTTTCTTCCACTATCTACCACCTTGTCTCTCCCTTCATTCCCTCCTCGCTTCCTTGTCTCTCTCTTTGTCCCTTTGTCCTGCCCTGTAACGCCTGACCACCCCCTCGAAGGGTCAGCCAGACCCGTCATAACCAACATAAGACACACACCCCTCCCATAAAAGGGTCAGAGTCAGAGACACTATCTGTGCAACTTCCTCTGCTCTTTGGATCTTCCGCCTTGCCCAATGGCTTCTGCCCCACCATCCGTCGGTTGTTGGCTCCTCAGTCAAGGGTGGATCCGGGGCAGTAGGGACACTTTGCCCGCGCACACGACGAAGAAGTAGAAGAAGAAGTACAATGTCTTTAACGGTTGTTGCTGCTGACGAGAACGGTTTGCCGCCAATCTTCCTCTTGTTGAAGCAGGATCAGGGACACCAAACGGCGACTGCTTTCGTACTAACAGGTGTTCTCAACGATGGCAGGACAACGGAAAGAGATAGAGGAGGTCAAGCGACGATCAACCGTCTCTGCAAGTTTAACTATAGGAACCTTCCCCCTTTTTATTTCTAGGCGATGTTCTTGTTGACGCAGAGAATGGCTCTTGATGACCAGCGAACACAAGTCCTTTGAGCTCGCTTTGGCGGCAACCACTTCCGTTCATTGTTTATTCCAGCGGGCAACGCAAAGCGTATTTTCTAGCACAATAGCAGAAAAGAGAGAGATAATGTCCCTCTGTCATTCACTCCTCATCACTCCCTCCTCGAGCTTGCTTCGTCCTTCGAAAGTAAAACGACGATGCGGCACCAGTACTTGGCGAGGTTGACAGACTAAGAGTCAAAACTCATCTGACCATTCAACAGCTCTGGCGCCTGTAGGACACCTAGGGTTACAATATCCAAGAATGCAACATACACTTGCCCACTATATGGCAGCCTGAATAGTGGCAGTGATGAGTGTGAAGAACGTGGTGCTCAGACCCATTCTCGTTTTCAAGGCTAATGAAGCAGAGTCGTACTTACCAAGCACGTTCTGCTACTACATAATATCTTGCTGTCCCGCTCAACGTATCACAGAGAAAAAGAAGAACAGATGAGAGGAAGAAGCGCATCGAGACGTCTGCTAACGGTCGAGTGACGGGAGAAATGTCCATAAACGGAAAAAACTTCTTTATCGGTAGATGGGTGGTGAGCTCTATGAGTGAGGAAGGTTAGGTTTAGCCTGTCCCCTTGATGATGAGGTGCGCACACTCTCAGAGTTATCTATGACGCTATTATGTAGCCGCTTTGGTCGCCTTAGTACATAAGATATACGGGAATTATCCTGGCTGTGGTCTAGTCAACACCATCTATTCAGCCACTTCATCATCCTCGTATTGGCCACTAACAGGAGCAATCAACAACAAGCTCTGGGCGGGAGGGAGAGCAACGGTCTTCCAAGTAAGCGCAGAATGGTGTGATAACTCATAAGTCGTCATTGCCGTTGATTTGCTCATCATTAACCTCCTGAACGTGGTAGAGGGGAGAATTGGCCTCGTAGTATGTAGCTCAATAGTGAAATCATGGGAGTAGTAACAAAGGTGACCAGCGCGTCACCAATTCCTTGTTTCACCACCAGCGAGTTCCCAACCAGGAGAGAGTGGCCCTAGTGCAGAACGGTATCTCTATGTCTTGTTGCAAGCCTGAACAGAGTACTTTCTTCTATTACACCCCGGTTCCTTGTCCTTGGACTGCAATTATAAGATAACGACTCGGGACGTGCTTCCATCTGTCCAAACAGCGATGAGAAGCGAGCGTCCCTCCCTCTTGTCACTACCCTGCGATCAATCTTCCTCATCATGACGTTCTAATGCACCACGACGATGACTCTGTCATCCATCAATAAGCCAGCCCACTATGGTCTAACGTGGGCATCAGCGCAACAGCAACTCCTCAGGTCCTCGTCATCGATCATTGACTATCTAACTGCTGCTGGCCTGCCTTCCTGCTGCGGCTGCTGGCTGCCAGACAACACAGCCTCAGTTGAAGCCGCGCGCACAAAGTTATCCTAATGATGGTGATGATGTTCCTAGGACTTGCTGTATATGTGACCTTTGGCCGTCATCAGCAGAAACCGACAATCTCCGGTATAGATCTAATATATTACTGTACAGTATGATTGTATGAGCTACTACAGTACTGCTACTGTACTGTAGGAGCAGCTCCTCCACTTGCTTATGTCGTGCTACCGTCGGATCATGAATACAGGGCTTCAAATCTGACCCATCCCGAATCATGTGTGGCGCCAAAACCCCACTTACTGCTAACTGTGTACTGTAACCCCGGCCCCCCGCCCACTAAAAAGTTTGTCCATTGTCAGGGAAAGCGACAATGTCAGGAGAGCCGGCGTATATAAGGATGACTTCAGGTGCACTCCTGAGGAGTCCGTCCCCCTTGTTTCGTGTATCAGAATTGTACAGTACCCCCAAACCCATCTAAAAGTGTCCCAAACCTGGCACCAACAATACGACGAAGCCCTGGAGGTAACGGTGTGATTAAAACTCAAATGGACGGGTAGTAATACTCGGCCTGAATTACGAAAGGCCAGATTTGCGAAAAGCCAGACAGCTGTTTAGAGTTTATTTCGTTTTGCCGCCGTCTTGGCTTTTGCTGACGAAATTCATTCTGACTTCTCCAGATTGCGGAGGAGCCGTCGAGCTACTGAAGCAGCTGCAGATTCTTCACTGAGAAGCACGACTCAGTAATTGCCTAAGAAGGCTCTTAATCAAGACCTCTATGAAAAAGCATTGGCGTACAGTTTACCATCTGCACGGCGACATGAAGCCGGGTCTTGCACCAGCAACGACAAGGCAGTATCGCTATCGACTGACAAGGCTTCACAAGAAGGCAGGTCCATTGCAATGGACGAGATTTACGGATGCACTAGAGAACGATGTGACCTATGAGCTTGATGCTTATAGGGTTGACAGTGAACTTGGCAAGCTGTACGCGGTCGCTATAAACGTGTATCACAACTATCGTGCGCTATGGGCGTCGATCCAGCGCGACATCAGAAGAGAGACCCAGACAGCTCCGGATGATGACCAAGATAGTAGTGCTGGTGGTAGTAGGAAGAAGAAGAAGCTGAAACGATCCCGATCGGCAAGAGAATCTTCTAGCACAACTTCACCTGAAACGTTGAAGAAAACGAAGATCGGTCATATGGTTGTGCATAATAATAGCCACTTCGCCATGAGTTCAGTCAACGGAGAGCGACGATCACCTTACTATCGAAGGATGAGTTTGGTACTTCGTGGAGAGAGGTGGTACGAGAACGGTTATCTCAGAATCTCAGAAGAGTCACAAGATGAGATCATCTTTAGCGGCATACGGCCATATGTTCGGGACGTTCTCCGTGGTAAGCCTGCAGAAACAATTCCGGACAACGTGGTGGTTGTCTCTATCGATGCTGGGAAGCTTGGAACACTTCGGCTTCACGAAGAAGATCTTCAGGTTCACCTAGAAGATGCGTTTCGTGATCTCTGGATTGTGGAGAATAATACTACGAAGAGTGAAGCTGGTGACCGCCTGGATTACATGCGGTTAACATTTGGAGATTGGTCTTGGATTGTGGTCAAGGACCTCACACCTATCGACAGTGAAGAGAGCATCTATGATACGGACTGGCCTAGAGTAAATCGGCGTTTGCATCGACGTGGAGTTCTGGGTTCACTTTACGATTATGGTTCTGATAGGTTTCAGACGATCTACCAAGACGGTCCATGTGTCCGGTGTACCCGGCACATCAAGGGACAAAGAATTGAGCTTGAAGTTAGCTTTGTGCAATACTTTGAGGAGGCGGAGGATGGAAGGGCAACAGATATCTGGAAAGGACTTTTTCACTATAAGTACAAAGCCATGGACGGCACACCGATCGTTTGCTTTGCAGACCCGTTGCAGGGATCAGGGGACGAGGAGGGACCAGGACTGGCAGAAGACTTTATTGGAAAGCGCTGGAACAATTCGTGCAAGTGGAAAGAGCGCGACGGAAGAGAAGGCATCCTCTGGTATTATTATACAGTGTTCGTTGGTCTCGCTGACGATGAAGAGAGTGCGACACCAGCATTTATCTGGTTGCCCCCAGCACCAAAGGCCTCGCCACTTTCACTCAACAAGATGATCAGAATACCCAGGGTGTGTGATAAAGCAAGCGCGCCTTGTACAATCGAAGAAGGGCCTGGGGAACCCAGACTAATGCTTGATACACAGCAACAAAGCATTCGAGAATTAGTAGGCCGCCCACGAGGAGATATGGAGCGAGTCTCTGAAGTATCGGCGATGTCTTTACCGGCAGCAACTACAGACAGACCACGGACTCCATCGTCAGTAGTATTATCTAGCACAACCTTCCCTCATGCTACTGCTGATATCACAACTTCCAGCGATGCTGGGGTTGGGAAAGCTTCTGCTTCTTTCACGAAGTTTCCCAATGCCGCGCTGCCATGTGTGGCGCCTCCCAATTCGTTAGGTTCGGGACTTCTACAAAGGCCGGTCCCGGCTACTAAGACGCAAAGTTTTCCTTGCACTCTTGGAGATAAAAGAATGCCCGAAAGGAGTTCAAGTCCACTAAGAAGACCTGCCAGAAAAACTGTACCTATGCAAACTCTTCAAACAAAAAAACAAATGGTAGATTTTCCTCCGCCTCCACCCCCTATGAAGGACTGGTCGGGTGAGCAGTCCTCCCAGGCCAAGAAGGCCCGCCATAAAAAGCCTCCGGTGCGCCTTCCTATCCCTGCACGAGAGTCCATCGCATTGGTGACAGGGCCCAGGTGGGCAATATCACGTCCAGCGGCAATATCACCACAAGCAGCAGACGGGTCTCCTAAGTCGGCAGTCCCAGGCCATCATCAAGAAACAGCGCCAATCGCGAAGAGAAATGGAAACGTCAGAGAAGCTGTTGTGCTTCGTCCTGAAGGAACACCAACAAGTGACATGCCTCCTCCGGATCCAACGTCATACAAGAACAGCAATGAGGACATGGAAGATGCGGTTTCAATATCTCGATCACCGCCATTAACTTTTGAGGAATCGGAGCTTAGTGTGACAACACCCCCTTTCTCTCCTCTCCCTTCACCGCCACAAGCGTCGTACTATGACGACAACTCGAATGATAGCGTTTCCCCGGCAGGACCCTTCACAGCAGCCAGAGTGAGTGACAGCAAGGATCAAGAGAAGAAGGCTGAGAAAGTTGGCAAGCACGATGAAGGGCAATTGGTTGAAAAAGAAGAAAGAGCGGCTTCTTCTGATGGTCCTTCAGGGGAACGTTGCGAACCGGATGCATGCATAAAGCAGGAAAGGGTGCAAATTGATGACGCGAAGCCCGAACCACCAACAAGGACCGTTGAGACAAACAAGCGACGACGGGGACTCATAAGAAATGGGCGAAGACAGGGAGAAGACGAAGAGCAGAGTAGTCATCGACCACTAATGCATTATGGCATTAATGAGACTCAACCGATAATGAAGGACTTCCAGGAAGAAAGTCCCGGCGGGCAGAATCTGCCTTCTTCGGGCCGAAGAAGCGGAATATTGCTGGAGAGCTCGAGTCATCATAATGCTAAGGACGAGAAGAGGAAAGACGGGCAAGTGATTGCCAAAGAGGACCGCCCGCCCCTTGAGATAGACGGCATTAGTAGACAACCGGCACGAAACGATGCCAACCCAGACCGTGTGTTGACCACTATCGAGACACCAGACGATGAGCCCGTTGCGAAAGCGGAGAAATCTGGAACTTCGGCCGATGAGGAGGAAACACAGATTGGAGCATACCCTTGGGATGAAACCTCTGACCAAGAAACGGACCACAAGAAGAATGAGCAGGATCGCAAGGCGGATGGCAGCCACCCTTTTACTCTGAGCAACCAGCCATCGGATGAGCGGGGCGGACAGGGCGAGAGTAACGATGAATTACCATCTGACGCTTCGACAGTGGTGGACGTCTCTTTCACACGACCAATTTCTTCGAGGAGCTTAAGAGTCATCGTGCAAGCGTTAGTTCAAAAAGAGCTGAAAAAGCAGAGTGATGACAGACAACTATCTTTGGCTCCCTCCCTCCGAGATGCAGTTGAATCCTGCGAAGCGAGATTGAGAGAAAAGGTAGAGGCGTTGCAGCACGAGCTTGATGAGGCCAAGCAGCAGAGAGAGACTATGCAGACCGATATTAGAAGACTAAGGCTTGAACTCAGCAATGCCAAGATGGAAAAGGAGAAGCTCATTGACGTGACTGCTGCCTATGCAGAGAGCCTACAGCAGATACTCTCTGCTCCAAGTACGCCGTCATAAAGCTGGGGACTTTTCTCTTGCACCTTCAGTCTGATAGTCAATTGAGCGCTTGCGAGAATTGATGTGAGTAACAAGCGCTGCGGCCAGCAAAGAGCAGCGCTGTGCTATAAGAGGGCACACCTACCAGGCCATCACGGCGCACTACCCTATGTCTGCTTGATTCTTCCGGTGTTCAGCTTCCTAGGCCCTATTGGTACAGCGCATCTGACACACACAACTGACGTGTCGTTGATGGTGAAGCTTTGTCTTTGCTTTTGTCTTTTGTATCCCTAATGCATGGTCTTACAGTAAAGGAGAGAAGGACCAAGTCAGGAGTAAGAAGAGGCCGCTTTGGGTGAGGTACGTAGTGAAAGGTTGACATGTATAGCAGCTAAAGGGCAGCTCTGCCCGTCTTACAGCGTTGCAGATGCCTCAGCATGTAGCGTTCGTTTACTACCGAGCCTAGAATACAACGGTCTAATATCACAATAGTACTAGCACTAAAGAGCAATCGGCAACGAGTTGAGGTCCTCTCTATTTTTTCACTGGTGAGCTGAGGCGAGAGGAAGGTGCTCGCGGCGGTGTGGACGCTCGAATAGTCGTCACAGAGCGAGGTGGAGGTGCAGGTGCCGGAGAGCTCGACTGTGCAGAAGCAAAGGTTAGCCATCATTTATAGGAGCTAGCGCAGAGAGGTCCAAGCCCGACAGAAGCAGAGACAGAGAATCTCAAGCACGCGCAGAGCAGCTACGGACTCAGAGAGACATCCAAAGGACAAAGGGCGGAACAGGTAAACCAGGTCAACACATGGATGCGGTTGGTGAGGGCCTGGGGCGAAGCGATGACAAGGCCCTAGCCATCTTTTTGACGGTGGAGATTCTTCTTCTTGAAGAGAAGAAGTGTCTAAGCGCAGAGTAAGAAGAGCCGCGGGTATACAGCAGGACAATTAACAGGCACGATAGCCATATCTCGGATGACAACGTGTCAGATAGGATCAACTTACCCTTGAACCTCCCTCTATCTGCCTCTTCGCCTGGCCGAGCTCCACGGACCGGCATCTCGCAGCAAAATTGAGCGAGCACAGCGTCTCCGAAAGGTTATACATACAAGGACTGATGTTCACGAACATGAGCACCTAAGGATAGGCAGGTCAGCGAATTCCCAAATAAAGGCCGAGGAGTAACCGGACGGGACAAGTACGGAGAGCCAGCACAATTCGAGTAAGAAGTGATGAGACCTTAGAGTTGCCTCCCATACTGTCCTGCAGTAGGAAAGTGAGCTTGGAGTTCCTAAAGGGCACATGGCCCTTCTTTGCGGCCCCAAGCGCTTGAATGACGTCTCCTAAAGCCGAGAGCGACCTATAAAAGCAGCAAACACACGGCAGATTTAGATCACGGTCAGGAGCTAAACAAGGAAGGGAAAATATTCCGCCTCTTACCGGTTGATATTTTGAGCTTCTTTTAGCCTATCGCCGGTGGCATCCGTCTTACTGACGCGTTCGGACCCGGCAAGGTCAATGAGGTAGAGCTTTCCGCGTACCGTAGTGTCATCGCGTTTATTCTACGTTAAGTACAGCGGGGAGATAGAGAGAGTTGTCCATAGGAGGGAGACAGGGCGGGTGAGAGAGGGACATATGGTCAATGCTGCACTGGGTGACGAGATAAGTACCGTGAAGTGTAGGACGAAGCTGAGGACAAGTAGGCGATCGAAGAGTCCGTACCTTTCCTTCCACTCTAATGCAGAGGATCATATGTGACCTGCTCGAGTATTCATTCATGTCATGGGACTACAGAGGAGTAAAGAAAGCGAGTCAGGATCAGCATCTAGCTCCACATAGCCACAACCCATGGCCAAACCTCACTCAGCCACTCCCTCAGACCTTATCGATCTCTATTTCTGGGTATAGGTACACCATGGGGCCAGGTCTGGCAGTCAATCTCCATTCTCCTGCATCTAAGACACCCACACACTCTCTTTCACAGCCGCATTGCTAGACTCACCCCTACAGCTCTGGCGTCATTGGCCTGCGACAACAGGAGCATAACTTGCTCAATAGTGGTCACTGCTACCTCCGTCAAGTCTGGAACCATTATCCCTTCTTTGCCCTGCATTTGAAGGTTAGCTACATAATGGAACAGTGACTAGGAGCGCGTCCGCTAACTTCCACAAGCAGGTGTATTTCCAGCAGCTTACCTGCCGAATGTCAAGCTGTTTGCGATTCTCCCCTCTCTTAGGGGTCGGTGCCAGCAGGTCTCTAAGAGATTCGTTGTATATCTCCATCACCGAGAGGAGCAGCGAATATGTCCAGTCCTCAGCTCTTTCTTCCATGAGCGAAAAGAGCGATGCAATGGCTCTGGAGTTCACGCCACTGCAGAAGAAGGCAAAGTTAGCCGCAACAGCAGGAAGACACGATCAGTGGCATTCGGGCCCAGGGTAGGGGATTGGGATAAGTGAGGGAGATTGAGAAATAAATGATCAAGAGTATCTTAAACAGCGTTGAATCGAGGAAAGATGAGAGATGGCAGATACGAGGCCCTGCTAACTGGCTGGCAACCCTGCTAAGAAGGGGCTGACAGAGAAAACGAAAGGCCCATTCGAAAGAAGGTTCAGCTGAAAAGGAATGACGTACGGATTCTCAGGCGGCCCAGTGATGGTGAAGGTCTTGCCTGAACCTGTCTGTCCGTAAGCAAAGATACAGACCTATGGTCACGTGTAAGATAGGAGTGAGAAGGGTCCGACATATGAGATGTCATTTGGAGCTTGAGAAGGTAGGAGGAGAGCACAAAAACCGAGATACTTACGTTGTACCCGTCCATAACTGAGATGATGAAGGGATGCACCTGGTCGAAGACCTGCTCCTGGGAGCTATCCCAGTCAAAGACTCGCTCAAACTCAAACTTGTTACGCGTCATATCATCGCTGTCGCAGACAAACGGGAAAGAAAGAAGAGAAATGGTGGTTAACAAGTAGAACTCAGTACATCTGGAAGGAAAGATCAAAACAAGGGCAGCCGTATGATCTATGAAAGGTTGTGGTTACCCTTATGCGCCGCTGGCAATCGCGTACCTCTTAATAGTCACCTCAGCTTCCGATGGAAACTCTGTTATGATGGCGTCGTCACCAGTTCTGGAGCAACAGGGCACATAAAGGGCAAAAAAAATGAAGCTGGGTGAGCAAGCAGACTGACCAACAGAGGCGAAGGTAACCACAGTTCAGTTCTACCAGCTCTCGCTAGCTGTCTGTCTTCTCTTCTCCTCTACTCTCCCCTAGAGTCTTGCTTCTTACGTACTTGCCATCTACTGGAAGCTTGGGCCGAACTCTGCAAATCACTCGAATATTCCCTTGTAGCTCCAGCAGCTTGTTATGAATCTCGCGACGTAGAGACGCCTCCTTGGAGTACAAGATCTGCAAAGGAATAAGGACAAGGCCCTACGCTCAGATAATCTAATACTAAGAATAGGCAAGCATACTTATTGCCTCAAGAATGATACAGGAGTGAGAATTAATAGAGCAGCTCAAGGGTGTAAAAGGGAAGTCTTAGCGTCCATAGCTGTGCCTCTAAGTTAAGTGTGAGACAAGACAAGGCATGACTTCCATAAGCAGAGAACGAGGAGATATGTAGAGGATTCTTACCCTAAACTCGTCTCTTTCAGCCTCCATTCGAGCCAGCTTCTGGCCCCAGCTCTTATCTGCTGCCGCTAGTGCCACTCGCTTCTCTTCTTCCGCCACTTTGATGGCGTCTTCGACTGCTTTTTTCCGGCTTTCCTCAAACTCTCTTTCCTTTGCTCGTTTCTCCTCCTTAGCCTTTTCCACTTCTTTCTCTGCCTCTTTGATCTTTGCCTGCAGTGCGTCCCTCTCCTTCTGGACTGCCACCCTTAGTGCTTCAGCGCCTTCATCCCTCACACTGATTGATGGTAATTGACAGGAGAAGAATCGCCCAAGCGTTAGACCCCACTTAGAGACCGTAGAAGAGTGACCGCGGGGATAGCACCGGATGGATGAGAGAACAGAGATGCTTGGCTGTATATTAGTGTACAGATGGCCTTAGACAGCAAGAAGAGGTTTCTTGATGCCAAGCCGTGAACTCTGTCTAATAACAAGTGACAGGAAAGAGAAGATGCACTGGATAACGATTGACAAGTGAGTCTCACCGCTTCATTGCATCCTCCGCCCTTTCTCTCTCCGCGGTCACTTCCTCCTATAAGTCAGAAAAGAATAAGAGGTGTTCATTGACGCCAGATGCTAAAGCACGCCAATCTTGAATGTTCATTACCTCTGCTTTCTTCTTTAGCTGCTCTTCAGCAAATGTTCTCTCTTCAACTAGCTGTTTCCGAAGTTGTTCAAGTGCTTCCTCTTTTTCGTCTTTCGCTCTCTTATCCAGCTCGTTGGTTAGCTGCTCTTGAGCCTAAGGCAAGGAAGCAACTCTTCAACTTTCGTGCTAAACCAGCAGGGAGATAAGGGACTCCAATCCACCAACCCACTTTTCTTGGCTCACGTTTCTCTCCTTAGCCTAATCGTGACCACCCTTATAAGAAATCGAGAGCTCTCCGAGCCCTTCCCCGTTCCTACCTGCTGGAGGCGCACTTCTGCCTCCTTCTTAGCTTCCTCAAGCATCTCAGTCAGCCTCTGTTGGGCTTCCGCCGCTGCTTTTGACAATGCCTGAGGAATGTATGTAAACTCAGTTTAGTCTTGTGGCAGAGAGATTTATTATCGAAGGCGTCTACGGGGAAGTCTCATGTTGTCAAACGGGGTCGCCACAAGCAATCGTCCGGTCAAGCAGGAATACTCTAATTAGTTCCTTACATTCTCAACTAAGGTATGCGCCTTGCCTTCCCATTCTCCGTTTAGTTGCTCTGTCAGTCTGCTTTTGAGCTGCAACACGCGCAACCGATTAAAGTCAATTTGCATTGAGGCAGAACTACTAAAGGAGGATAGCAAGGGCAAGGAAGGAAAGCGGGGAGAGAGGAAGGTATGAAGCTGCTACTATGCCCAGAGCCTAGTGAACAGCATATCGAAAAAAGGACAGGCTCATTACGGTCGCACCTCATCAAGAGCTCTTTCTTTCTCCTCATCCTTTTCTCTTTCCTTCCCCTCTAAAGCTTTTTGCTTCTCTGCATCCTTGAGTCTTTCTGTCTCCTGAAGAGCAGCCTTTCGCTCCCTCTCCGCCTGTTCCTTGGCTTCGTTAAGAACCTGCTGGACTGTGCCTTGGGAATCCTTCGATACGCTTAAAAGTGCAGTTTCATGCTCTTTCTTCAACAGCACTGTTAAATAGCAGAGAGTTTTAGACAGTTAACTGAGGTGTACTTTTTTCCCGCTCAGATAGATAGCGGGTACTCTAGCTAGCCCTGACGTGCTAGATTACCTAGCTCATTTCTATGGTCCTCTCTCAGCTGATCCAACTGTCTTTTGAGCTCGTTCTGCTCTCCTTCAGCCTTTGCCTGAGAAATTGAAGGTCCAATGAGCTGGATAAGCTAAGGTGAGGCCCCGACAATCCACGGACACAGTTACCTTATCTGCTTCTAGGGTCCGTTTGACCTTCTCTAACTCCTCCACCAACGAGGCCGATGAGGAATTGCTCTCACCTGAAGGTGGAGACACGCAACGATGTTTAGAAGCGATTCGTCAAGAGTCCCAAAGCTTAGAAAGGGAGAGAACTGACGAACTCCGTACATGAGCCCAGTGAACAAGTCCGGACTTTTTAATCTTCCAAGGGAGGTAAAGGTAACGTACTAGTCAGCGCACTGATTTTTGCTTCGTACTCGGTCTTCAAGGCAGCAATTCTTCTCTCCGCATCCTCCCGCAAAGAATGTACTTCTGCCTCCATAGCTCCTGTTTTTCGACAGCTCAGTAGACGTTGCCCAGCTTGCCCTTGTAGTACCGCCCTTTCGCTATTGTTATAGTTCAAAGGCCAAAGACGACTGCACCTCTAAGCTAAACCCTCTTTAGCAGCCGCGGCTCCCATGTTTAACCCAAAACCTACCTCCTGAGGTCGATGCTCGTTTCTAAGGATAATATGGTCAACGGGCAAATAATGACATGGGCGAGACATGAAGGTATAAAGAGGAAAGGATGAGTACACTCGTGTTAGACGTCAAAGAACAGCAAGGAGTATAAGGGCGACATGTGGCTGGGCCCCAGCCAACCCATACCGAGTGGGCGAGTTGTGGGTTAAACATAGTCCATTGCCTTCATCGGTTGCAATCGTTGAGCGATATTTCTTAACTCTTACGTACCGTCAATTCAGCCTCCAGCTCTACTACTCGCGCCTTTAGTCGCTGTTTCTCGCTATCTTGATCATCATCTTCTGCGTTACGTTCTTTAACTGGCTCAGCAGCGGTCTGAGTAGGCCCTCCGCCACCCTGTGAGGCCCGTCGAGTAAGCTTGAGCTCCATCAGCTCCGCTTTTGCCTTTGCTAACTGCTCCTCTACATAAGAGAGTTGCGCAGAATCCACCTATCAGATGCACACACGGAACCACACAGGGGTCAGATTACCCAAGGGCCAACTGATAGCGTCTTCTATCCCATCCCACTAAAGAAAGGACACACAGAGTGTGCGACAGAGGCAGACGACGACAGAGTGCGACAGCAGCCAGATTGGAGACTTCTACTTCGACCTCCAATTCCCTCATCAAACTACCTTCGAGACGCCCCGCCTCTCCTTAGTGATGTCCTGTTCTTGCTCAAGAAGCCGAAGAAGGTTCTCTTCCTGAGTCTTGACCTTAAGCACCAGGCTTTCATTCTCAAGCCTTAGACGCTAATGGCGACGTGGAAGTTAGAGCAAGAACAAAAATGATGGAGAGCGTCCCCGTAGGAGAGGCAGGAATGTGTCAGCGCAGCTGCTGGGAACATAAAAACCAGCTAATTAGGAGAGCGTCTATACCGCTCACTGCTTAGACCAGTCGCAGTATGGCACGAAATTCTCCTACTCTCTAGAAGTCCAGCAGGGAGCGATATGAGAGGAGGAAGTATAATCAAGTCCCCCTTGTACAAGAAGCGGGGTCACGATATGCAGAACGGGAGAGAGCTCGTAGACATTCCTAAGCTAGCGGAGGCTTTGGTAGCGTCCCAAAGACGAACCTTTAGCTGTGCAGCGTCCACTTCCGCTTGCGCCGAGCTGTCAGCGGCCAACTTATTGTACTCTGCAACCAGCTGGTCCAGAGCCTCAGCTTCCGTCTAAAAATAGAGCTTGTCAGTAACCCTGTTTGCCTACATCATGTCCTCTTTTCTCTCTCTTCTCTCTTTCAGTTCGCGTGGGATCTCCGGTGTGACTGACAGTCCTCTACCTTCTCTTTATCGTCCTGATTCCTCTCCGCCAGAAGAGCCTGAATCTGATGTTCTTTGCTCTTGAGCTGTACGGTCAGTTCTTCCCTTTCTCTTTCAAATTCAGCCATCTTGTTCTCTTGATGCACTTTGTGGGCAGACAGCTCTGTTTTTATACTAATAAGTTCACGCAGCCGCACTTCCCAGGCCTGGGTAAGAGACAGAGACAAACAAGTGGAGGTCAATGACTGAGGACCCGCTTATAGGCAGAGGACAAACACATTCACGAGATCAAAGAATAATAGGTAGTATGCTAAGGAGCGGCCCTGTGCTGATGAGGATGTGTGTGGTCAATGGCGAGAGCCAGGCCCTTTGATTAAGAGGAACCATCGGCTCAACTTCATTTGGCAAGATCGGACCATAGGACGCACCTCCAATGTCTCCTGCAGCTCCCGGTTCCTTTCTCGCAGTCGTCGAGCTTTTTCCTCTGTCAACGATGCTCCTGTTGCCGTACATTGCCGGTACATAGTCAGTCCTTTTCCGTCCTGATACTTCCTTTCTCCTTCTTTCCCCATCTGCGCGACAATCTACAATCTATGTCACGTTCTCTGGGTACGATCTCCCTCCTTACCATCTTCTCCCTCTTCCTCTTCTGGAACCGCCACAGTGCTTGAGCGCTTCTTCGCTGTCTCTTCAGGCAGAGGTTGGCCGGTAGCTTCATGCCACTTGCTCTTCCATTCTGCCAGCTCTCGCTACGCTCCGACAATCATACAATCAGAGGGAACAAGAAGGCCTGATAAGGCACGAAGGCGGTAAGGTAGACTTGGTAGCCCTCACCTCCTTCTCAATTACAAGCTTCTGGAACTCTCTGGTGACGTTGAGCTGTTCAAACTGCAAATCTAGCACCATCTTTTTGTACAGCTCCGCCTCTTCCAGCGCTGTCGCTCTTCTTTCCTCCTCCTCCGCATGCTGCTGAGCTGAGTGTGCAATCTCCTCACTAACCTCTGCAAGCGCCGTCTTCACTTGCTTAAATCCGTCCACGGCCGTGTTAGCCAGTCGAGTGATGGTGAACATGTTGTTAGCCCCTAATCAAGCCTCAACCTGACGCTCCACTTCTGCCGGGCTGGGCCCTCAACAGCAACGACAGATCTTGAAGAAGCCAGATCGCCCGCTATAACCTCGACTGTCCCTTATAGATTGGGCGGACTCGATGACTATTGACGAAGCCGGAAGATTGAGAAGAAAGGGCCAATCTCGGGGTGCCAAGGTCCTCTTTCTTCAGGTCCTGCTTTGGCTGGTGAGCTTCATGAAGTCCGTGCGTCCCCGATGATGAGCCTTGTGCCTGTCTGTCCGTTGGGTTGGAAGTGACCGATGCCCTACCAACAGACAACGAAAACTCAAAGAAGAAAACTCCAGACTGATTCTCCTGCCTCTATAAATGCCGTTACCGGTAGCCTGGAGAGCAAGGTCTTCCGCTAACGGCTAGCTCGCATAGGCCCAGGTGGGGTCGGTGGTTTCATAGGTTGGGAGGAGGAGGAGGAGGAGGAGCGCTGTGGCTGAGGATCTTAGCTTCTGATGATGAGGATGGACGATTGTCAATGATGATGATGATGACTAGCAGAATGAAGAAGGGAGCAGCAAGGGTTGAAGAAGCATGAAGGAAGAAGAGGCACGCATGGCCGGAGCCTCTGCCTTCTTCATGATTGACTAGCAGCTGTCGCTCCTGCCCCATTATTGGACGGAGGGTGGCTGCTTGAATGGTTGGAGCTCGTCGGGCGGCGGGCGGCAAGCCTCCCACCAATTGTTTCCTTCAACCACGCGCAGCTATTTATAGACCCCAGGGCGGTCGAGAAAGGTGACCAGCAGTAAAAGAAAGCAAGATGAAGTTTCAATTTGTTGGGGTGGCTCTTCTTCGTCGCTCTTGCCTTGTTGGCAACAAGAAGGCGACAGATTGCAGCGCACAGCAGTAGCAGCTGCATTACTAGTGCCACAAGGGTAACTAAGAAGGAATGCTCGGATGCTCCCATCATGATATATTCCTCCTCAGCACTGCGTGTTCGTATCCCTAATGATCAACATCTGCCCGTAATGAGGACGAGCTGTGGCTCTTGGTCTGCTCACTTCCTATTATCGCACTCTTGAAGGAGGGCTACTCATCTTCATTAAAAAAAAGAAGCTTAAGAGATAGTCGGTAAGAAGACAGCTGTCGTGTGACGCAACAGTCCTTAGAAGAAGAAAGAAAGGAGTTTCCCGCAGCCAAAAACGCTGTTTGTGTCTGTTGCCTATTATCCTGCCGTCGACAGGATCTATGGGAAGGGTAAACGTCACTACGGAGCCCTCCACCTCCTCAGAACCTCCGTATATCCATCCCTTGTCAAATCTCAGGCTAACTCTTCCTTGCTTCCGCTGACAAGAAGCCAACAAACTGTCCGTCTGTATTGTATAAGAGACAGGTAGACATCAATCTATGTTATTACGGGGAACATCAATAGTTGGATAGAGACAGAGATCTGATCCGTGCAACATTGGCCAGGGCGGAGTCCCTATATTTCACACCCTTTCGTCTCCAGGATGCTCTCGCACTGGCTCCGAACCAGCTATCATTGGCGATTTATAGTGACCTACTATCGCACTGTTCACTATCCCTTCTTCTTCAGAACTTGTTAATGAAGAGGTTCCGGCGGCGTCCTGTGCCAGTTGACGATGATGGGACACTCTAAAATCCTGCTCCACTGCGCTATCTCGTGTCCCTTCCTCCCCACCGGCTCCCATATTAGACGCCGATCTGCCTTTGTTGGGTCTCCAGAAGATGATCACAGAGGCTAAAAGTACCATAAAGAGGATAAAATCAGTCAGCATCACGGGAAGGGTTGTGCGGCTCGACGAAAGACATCTGGTATCCCATGTATCGGATTTGGCAGTACCGTTGCTGACGCTGCATTTTGCGTAGTAGACCCAAGCATCAACGCCTATTCGAGGCTTGCCTACCGCCATAAGGACAGCGATGCTGACAGTCGTCAAGACAAGAAGCAACTCTAAGGTCATATAGAGTAGCAATGAGCGGGCAACCCAGGAGAGGCGGCTGTAAGACTGAAGAGGGCTGACCCAAAGCCGCCACCGCCCAGAGTGCTTATCTACGGCGTCCACAACGGGGCTTACGAGAGGGACATCAGGCCCTTCTGACTGCTTCTTCTGCTGAAGCTTTCGCAATACCGCCGCAGCGCTTGGAACGTCGTCCGTTGGATAACGTGAGGACTGCTCAACCATGATCTCTAGAGCTTCATGTTGACGAACATGGCGGAATAGGATGACAGACAGCGTCATAAAGCTCACTAGAGAACCTGCGAAGAACATCATACAGCCAAACCGGAGCAGGAGCGAAGGATGGTGCCTCGGAGCCATTATGGACGCCATAAAGAGAAGCGTCATCGAAGACAGGGACACCGCGAAGGTCGTCCAAGATCCCCTACGAATCTTCCTTGCCCTGGCGCTGACAATTTGCAGCCCTTCCACAAGGGCTTGGCCATTCGCTGCAGAAGATCTTTGGTTGTTACCTGCTACTACTGAACCCGAGGGAGAGAGCCTCCTACTACCTCCCACGACGTTCCCTCCTTCTTCAATCACGTTGACAGCCTCCAGCTCCCTGACAGCAAGAATCACAGTGGTAGACCATCTTCGGAGAGCTATTGCGAGGCTGGAGACGACGCAAAAGATGTAAATCCACTGGAGCAGAGACACGACGGGATATGGAAGCACAGCTCCATGAGCAAAGGGGTCAATCCCTCTAAGGATCAACACTGCAAAGCCCAAAAGGGCAACGACCACCATCCTCTTCTGGACCTTGCTACCGCCTTCGCAGTGTATCTTGAGCCATTGGTAGAGGGTAATGGCAACACCTAGAAGGCCCAGGAGAGAGTATAGGAGCTTTTGCTTGAGATATTCATCAATGATAACATCGCTGAACGCCGTCTGACAGTCAGATCCCACTTTGGCGTAACTGCACGGGAAGTCCTGGACGCGGGACGACGTGCTTCCCATGCTTCCCGCTTTTCTTCAGCAGATTTATGATCCACTTCAAAGCTCCGCCAGTACCAGAAGAGTATGATGCAGCGTAGTCGGTTCTTAGAGTGACTTCTCTCTCGTAGATGTGCGCATCCTCTGCTGATCTACGGTGAAGGCGTACCCTCGCCAACGCCAGTAGTTCTTGTCAACACTTAGAGCTTTTGTTTTTAATCTGGGCAAGTCATTCCCGTCAAAGCGCCTTTCTCTACAATGTCTCCTGCCTATCACGACGTGGCCCCTTGTTCCTATCAGGAGCAGTGATTGCCGTTAGCGCGTCTCCGTTGGAGCGTACTGGACGCTAGTCATAGCCACTAGGCACATTAGACTAGCAAGACCTTCCCAAGGGTTTATGGCCCCGTAGTGGCGGAATATGGAAGATGTTGCACAATGCTGAAAACAATGCCAAGCTCTGCTACAGAACAGAAGAGTCCTTACAGAGATTGTGACGCAGTGTGAATCCTGTTTGACGAGTGCAGTCAAAGAGCTTAGTGGGAGCTTTCCCTCTCTAAATGACTGCGTGAGAATTTGGGGCCTAGCTTGTTGAGCACAAGGACAGCAAAGATGGCGAGACTGAGCGTTGGAGAGCTTTCTTCTGCTTTCTTTCCTCTCTAAGAGTAAGTACTACGCGCCAGTCGCCACCACATCTTCATGATCCAGCCTGCCTGGAGTTCTACCCGTCAGAAGCGGTGCAAGGTGATGACGCCATAGACCCATCTTCTCCGCCTTTCTATTGTCTTCACCCTACTGCACACTCATAGTAGCACCATTTGTCTCCCTGTTCTCTATCGTTGACGTTGACTTCCCCTTCTGCCTTCCTCCTCCTCCTCCTCTGTACCACCTGAATCCTTCGACCCGTCGTCCCCTCTCTTCTATTGCTTTGTCCTCCTCCTCCTGATGCTAGGAATAGTTCTAAGGCCTGCTGAGAGCTTCTTCTTTCCCTTTGGCTTGGTTCTTGATTCCTCTGCCATAGCCCAAGCTGCTGACGCTGCTCCAGAGTTCCAGTTCCGAACCGCCTGTTTAACTTCTGGTGCGCGCTGTCCCCCCCCCCCATGATGATGCGCCGGCCATAACCGTTAGCGACTCTGTCAGGAGAGAGGATCATAGGGCCAAATTATTTCTGGGGTCCCAGAGCGCCCACCTCACCCCCTGGTCCAACCCTGAAGATAGACCGCTAGTTACAGATAAAGTGCAATCCGTCGGTGGAAGTTACTCCATGATCCTCTGAGCTGATCTAATCCTAAGCCGGACCTTTGACCGGACGTCCAACTGCCTAAGAAATTCTACGTGTCCAATACACCTCGCAGGTGGCCCACCGCTCCAACTTTTTAATATTTCATTCCTTGTATAATTTCCTCACAGCGAATCAAAGACTCCTGTCAGTCTACATTGATGAATTTAAAACTTCGCCAGGCAATTGAAATAATGAAAAGCTCCTGCAAATAACACAAAGGAGAGAGAGGCGGAGGAGGACAAGGAAAGCTCGACTTCTGGTGATTATTCCCGCGCCAGGGCAGGGGCGGTGGGTCCTCTATAAGAGCGCGTGGCCGTCCAAAGTCGCGACAATAATTGATCCTTTCTCTATCTTTCTCCTCGTTCTTGCGTCTTCCTTCGTTCTTCAACTGGTGCAGGAGCGCTCCCTGCTGGTTGCTGATGAGTAGAGAACGAAAGAGATGTGAAGAAGCCAGCATAATAGAACTAGGAACTAGTAGGAAGCATGGGCTATGGAAAGAGAAAGGTTTAGTGTCGTTCTTCCTCTCTACTATGACAGAACTGAAGGACAAGAAGCGAGAGTGGGCGATGGCCATACTAGTCCTATAATAATACTTTAGTCATTAGAGGCTTGTTGGTGAGGGACAGAGCGAGTACTGAGTTGTGAGTTGAAGAAGACGAAGTCGATAAGTGGTACAAGCCAAAGTGGAAGGGAAACTGAGATGACCAAACAATAACCTGAACAGAGAGGATTATTACTGAACACTGGAAGTAGCACACCTTACTGGATGAGTGATTACCCATGAGTTTTGGGCATTCCTGGTTACTGGATGAGTAACCCATGTTCTATGAGTACAACAGTAGTTTCGGCTTACATATCCCATGAGTTTATAAGAGTAGTGCGTACATTGCCTTGAACTCTCAGTTACTTCATTCCTCAAATTTTTTTCGAGCTTATTATCCTACTCTGAGTACTTTTCCAGCTGTTCCGAGTAGAAGAAGTCTATGACTGAGGAGGAGGATGAGTAGGCCATCATGAGCTAGGAGGTTGGTGGTTGTTGGCTGTACAACAGAGCTAAATAATGACAGGGTTCTTCAAGGCACTGATATCATTAGTAATAGAAGAAGAAATGAAGGATCTGCAGCTGCTAGCACCATCATCGAATGAACTAAAACGAAGAGGACAAATAAAAAAGAAGAATGACAAGCAAGGAACAAAACAGGAGAAGAGGGAAGAAGCGCTCGTCTTTCTACTGTTTGTTGTCGTCCCTCCTGGCCCGTTCGGGAGGTTATGGATGGCAACAGATCGCCATTCATAACTGACCTTATAATAAAATGAAGAAGAAGAAAGGTAGTGTGTGCGTCTTACATTCTTCTTTTTTGCTCTCCTCTTCTCCTCATCAAATCATCACCACCCTAACGAGGTCTTTCTTCCTCCACCTCATCTTCCTGTCCTTGTTTCTCATGTCTCTTCTTCCTCTATCTATTGGGCTCTTCCTGATGTATTATTCTCTTTAACAGCAAGCATAATTTGGCTACTAATGATAAAAAACTCTTTATTATCCGCCAGGAGGTTGTTGAAGCAAATCAGCAGCAAGCACCACTCGGTTATATAGTAGTAACAGAAGACGAGGACCACTAACTGATGGAGGAGCGAGAGAGAAGAGAACTATGATGAAGAAGAAGAGAAAGACAGACCGAAATCCTCCTTCCTCATAGTAGGGACAAAGGTCCAGCGCTAGAGGTGGAAGAGGTCTGAGTACTAAGTAGTCCTAGTAGAGCTCGGGATTGCCTGGGCGCGGGTGGGGCGCCGCTGCTGCCTGCATCCATCATGATGATGATGATAATAGAGATTCTCTTCTTCGTGCTGCTGCTGCTGCTGCTGATGGATGATGATGATGATAGAGATCTGAACGGACACAGAGAAGATCCTTTATAATCAAAGAAAGCGAACTGTATGCCAGGAGCCGGTGGATGGGAAGAAATAGAACCTCTTCTAATTTAAATCTTTCCTTTTGCTTTCTTTTTGATAAAGAATTCATTTACAGTATTGCACGTTATTGCCTGTGTCCGACAGCTGGTTTTATGGAGAGGAATTGATAAAGTATATAAATTTAATTCTTTTTTGTGGAAGAATAAGAAGACCTAAAAAGGCAGGAGTGGGTGGGCCCTTTGTACGCTTCCCATCTCCTTTACACAAACCCCATGCCACTGACTCTGTCTATTCTTAGAACAGGAGTAGTAATACGACGCCGCTAGGCCCTTATCACCTTATACACACTGTAACCGTATAGTACTATGTTCCCGTACGGTGCGGCTTCACAGTGCAGAGAGAAAGGGAGCAGCGCCACGTCGTTTCTCTCTCAATAAAAAGAGAACCACCGCTGTAAGGTCTGCAGGTAGAAACCTCAACGGACAACCTGGCCCTTTATCTCTTAGGGTTGTTCCCGCTGGGCAGTTCGGGCAGAGGACCGGATGAAAAGTTATCCGTATGTGCGCGCGCACCGCCGCCTCCTCTTCAGCAAGCTCCACCGCTTGTTAACTTTGCTTGGAGACCCACCGCCGCCTGACCGCCGTCTGCGGGTTTTGGTTAGAAGAAGCTACCAGCGCGGCCTGGACGTCCTCTTGCGGCAAGTAGTCCCTATCTGACTGCCCTTTCTGACGGTGACAGCTCCTACAGGCTGGCTGTGTGGAGACCGAGACTCTCCGGGCAGGGCGCCTCCCATATACTTGTGGCCGTAGGAAGTCCAGGTTCGCAGCTGACGGTACGCCGGGTGATACAGGTTCATCTCACTGCCTATTGAAGTTGAAAGCTGTCCTTCGCTCGCAGCCACCAGGACCTTGACGGGCCCTCGTAGTTAGTTGCCCTCAAGGTACATATTCGGGCCTGGAGAAATGGCCAAAAGCAGGGCCAGCTTGACGTCTGTCACAGACTATTCCTCCATTCGGACACCAGCAAGCTCGTATGCCACCGTCACTCGGCCTAATCTCGACAGCGTAATGAGCGTGACGCCTTCGCTGGCAAAGGAAATCCCTGCTTCCGCTTGGACCCGGCGCTTCAACACACCAGACCCGTCAGAACGAGTACATACACCTTCCATGCCACCTGTTGGAGAAAGCATTAAGCTCTTACCTATGGCATATAGGCTGGCAAGGTGAGAATCAGAAGGAAGGGGAGCAAAAATCACAGGCTTCTTTATGGAAATAGCAAGGACAACAGAAGCGAGTCTGAGCAAAAAGCCCGAGCCCTAATGGTTCCTTCACTCATATGCCCGCCCTTTGCTTATCGTGTACAATCTAGCTACATCTATGAAGAGACATCCGCTGGCCGTGCTCCTATATTGGATCTTAAGGTGTGTGAACGACTTCTTGTGCTCAAACTGACGGAATCATCTTGCTGAACGGTTCTCCGTGTCAACAGCTTCCCACTCTGCAACCAGAGAAGCCAGGACCTAACGCTGGCGTTCCTCTTGGAGGAATCGGCGGAGGATCAATTGGCCGCGGCTGGAAAGGAGACTTCAGGAGATGGTCCCTCAGACCAGGTAGGCTCCACTGTCACTGTATAGTTCTTGCTAGCGTTCACCCATGATCGGATTTAGGATCCTATGAGCACCGGGAGGTTATCGCTGACCAGTTCTCAGTGTACGTGAACCGTGCTGGAAAGG